>JAUZNK010068704.1:0-14221 GCA_035046665.1 Euphysa ruthae
TCTATATCAACAATAAAAAACTTTAAGACAAAAAACAAATGGTGGCAAGGATAGGCACACAAATTTTCTGTCACAACAATATTTCCATTGCGGTCCCGTTATACATCACACACAAAAACATAGAGATTTATTAAGCATAGTAAAAAATACAAAATAATTAAAAAAAATAATAAAAAAGTTTTTTTATCATTTAATATTATAGGATATATATTTATATTTATTTATTTATTTATATTTATTAGGTCTACGAACTATATCCAGAGAGCAAAAAAATTTTTTTCTTTAATGTTATGTTTAAATAAGCTATAGTTTGTGATTGATTTTATTCCATTAGAAAGCCTGTTCCATATAAGGTGACCTTTTGATGACAGACAATTTTTTCCCATGATAGATCTTCTTAAGGGTGTATCTAGCTTTAGATGGCTGTTGCTTAGAAGGATTCTTCTATTTCTGAAATTTAAAAAATTTCAGACATGTAATTTAGGTTGGGTGTACTGCAGAATTTAAATGCATGTGCAGCAATACCCTGATTAAACCTCATATCAACAGGCAGCCAATTTATGGCTTTATACTGCTCAGTAACAATATGGGCGCGACTATTCATGTTTAAACAAATTCATATACATTTATTTTGTGCACTTTTCAAACGGATTTTAAGTGATTTGTTGAGGCCTAAATACCAGGCAAAACATGCATAGTCAAAATGAGGATGAATCAGAGCATTGCATAGAGCACGCTTTAAGGTTGGTATTAAGAAAGATTGTTTTCTATATGAAAATGTAAGTTTGGAATTAATTTTTTTAAAACAAAGCGAACCGTTGTCTCTCCACTCAAGTTTTTATCTAAAAAGCATCTCAGGTATTTTACTGAGGTATGTTTTTTAATGGATGTGCCTATATGAATTTTATTCAAGGTATCTGCTTTTTTAGCTTTCATTTTAGATAAAAAGAGGATACACTTGGTTTTTTCTTCTCCAAATTGCACACTTAATTTGTTGTCGACAAACAACCCACAAAGGTTCGAAAAATTCTGTTTAGAATATTTTTCTATTTCTTTTAAATCCTTATGTTGGAAAATCAAGCAAGAGTCATCTGCGTAAGGAAGTAATTCACAGTCTAGTGCTTTTGTCATGTAGTTCACATATAGTAAAAAAAAAATGGTCCTAAAATTGACCCATGAAGGACACTTTATTTCACTAATGCTTCAACAGAAAGTTCTTTATCAACTTTCACCCTAAGGCTTGAACCAGAAAACTACATTCTCCGAAAAACGCATTGATTTCAGTTTTTCAAGCAAAATATTGAGATCTATTGTGTCAAATGCCTTTTGGAGATCTATATTATTCCAGTGCGACATCCCTTTTTTAAAGCCTTTTGTAATTCTGTCATGAAGGTATGACAAACATGTGTCTGTAGAAAAACCCTTTCGAAATCCAGATTGAAATTTATATATAAGGTTCTCATTTTCAACGAACTCTCTAGTTTGACCTTCACTAACTTTTTCAAAAATCTTGGATGCAATTAATAATAACGATATGGGCCTGTTGTTTTTTGGTTCTGTCTTGATCACTTATTTAAATAAGGAAGCAATTTTAGCTATTTTAAATATAGTGGTCCTCATAGAAAGATTTATAATTTGTGTGAGGTCTCAAAATAGAAGCACATCCGGCCTTAAAGAACAAAGATCATATTTTATCAGGCCCTAGTGATTTATTTAATTCTAAACCATCAATTATAGTTTTAACTACATACTCAGTGACCCTTGAGAATTCAATTCCTCCTAAATGTTCATAAGCCATAAAAATTTAGGGTTCCTTGACTATAAATATTTTATGCGCTTGGAAGGTTTGAAAGATTGGTTGAAAGATTTCTAAAAAATATGTAATTTGGGTTTTTTGATTTTGTAACTCCTATATCTTTCAAAGTTACCAAGAGATTTTTAGGTTTACCTATACTTTCATTAAGTTTATTTGTAAAAAATCTTTTTTTTACTATTAATAGTTCCAAGAGCATCATTTTTAGCTCTGCTAAATAGTTCCTTGTCTGGATATGTTTTTGTCCTTCTAAATTGTTTATACAGTTTATGTCTGATAGGTATTTTTTCTGAAACTTCTTTGCCAAACCACTCTTGAGAATTGTTTTTTTAATTTAATTTCGTTCTTTATGCACAGCGACAAAACCAGCACGCATGAAAATTTTTTGGGAAAATCCCGGTTTTTAAACATTTGCGAAAACATCTGGCCAATGATTGAGAAAATGATGACAATTCCCTGTCAACCATTTGCAACATGGTAACTGTGATATTACAACATTTTTTTTTATGACTTTTTAGCTGCGCGATTTCTCTAAAAAACCTCTTGAAAACTAATTTCTCTGAAGAAGAATATATTTAATATTTTATAACTATTTCTAATTGTTAGTATACTTTCGTTTTGTCTGATCTTTTTGACTATTATTAACTACAATGAATATTTACACAGGATATAAACACGTCAATTTTGTATAAAATTGCTATCGATGTGTGTCCTGTAAGTAAAATCATTAAAAAGGTTGAAATATAAATTAAAGGTAAAAATTGTTTGAAGTGTTCTTTTAAAAGTATAATTTTCTGCA
The DNA here is from genome assembly GCA_035046665.1 of Euphysa ruthae. Taxonomy (NCBI): domain Eukaryota; kingdom Metazoa; phylum Cnidaria; class Hydrozoa; order Anthoathecata; family Corymorphidae; genus Euphysa; species Euphysa ruthae. The sequence goes on from JAUZNK010068704.1 coordinate 2,613, forward strand.
GATCTTATTGCAATTGGAAGATCACTGAAAATCTTTGCACTCTAGAAGTAAAACGATTTTTACCAAATTTAAGCTTTACTACAGGTAGTTTCATAAGCAGATTGTTATTTTTTGTTTAAACTTTACTGGGGTTGATTTTAAAGTAGATTCCGAAGTTGCTACAAATGTTCCTTTGTCGTAATTGGCGTACTTATGACAAAATGCGCCACTTATACTATCAAATGCTAACGTTTATGCGTCGTTTTAAAAATCTGGACTTTTACCTAAAAATTTTGATTTTCTATTCCAAAAACCTACTAAACCAAGTATAGGACTTAGATCTAATAAAGTTACTGATAACTTTAAACTTCCGTTTATTAAGTCAAATCTAAGAGAGTCCGCTATAAGTTATAGAGGATCAAAGTTATGCAAAGACTTTCCAGATAAAAAAATTAAGAGACAGCGAATATAGTCTTTCAACATATAGTAGCGGCGCCAATTATTTCTAGAACTAGAAGCTTTTCAGTCTATAGACGTCCTTTGGGTAGGGTATTGTCTGTCTGGTTTTGTAACTACTATTTTGAACTTAAATATTCTGGGTTTAGAACCAGACTTTTTGATTTCCTCAGTCTTGAAATGGTGTTCACAAACCAATGTGCTGTCCTTTGTTTTATATGAATCATTCCCTTTTTTTCTTTTAAATCGGTAAATAACATTAGACCACTTTTTGAGAAAGAGCTTTATCTTTGGGAAATTTAAATAAACCGATTCTAGAGCCACTTTTGTGATAATCATAAAATGCACTTTTTACATTGAGGAGCACAGCAATAAGAGTCTCTGCCTCCAAAATCAAGCTCTCGATTGTTCTTATAATCATTTTCGACATAATCCATAATGTTGAAATTACTCAACGACAACTTCAAATAAACGACGGTTTCCAACTTGATATTTTCATCTAAAGCACGCCGTTTTTTTCTTCTTTTTTTCTTTTTTTTTTTTTTTTTCAGAAATAGATAAAAGACTGAACAATCTATTGACTACAATGTCTGAAGTTTTGGGCACTTAGTCATTTTTGACAAAATTTTCAATCTGTTATTTTTTCTTATATATTTTATATACTATGTGATAATCAAAACAAGATATTTGGTACAAGAAAAGTCACGATACTGTATAGAGGTACACCTAAAACAATGGAGACTCTGCCGAAAATGCCATGATGCGAGTCCGATGGAAACCGATTCATTTCCGGCATCAGTTTATGGGAGATTCCCAAAAAACAATTCCATCATGTAGCCGTTATTTAGCCTTTCGTGTTACTAACACAGGAACTTAAAACCGCACTACAATTATAGTAAATCTAACATGCTATCACGTTTTCCATTTTTTTTTTTTTTTTTTTGTTTAAATAAGAATATATCTTTATTTATTTTTTAAAGACGCAATATTATGTGAGAACACAAAGTAAGCCTTAAGGCGGTCTTACAGTAATGAAACTAAAATTGAAAATATTTAACTTAAGTGAAATTTATTCTGTTTTGTTTGAAAAAATCTCATAAAAAAAAAAAAAAAAAAAAAAAACTTAGAACTCGCTGCGGAAATCACAAAATTTTTAAAACGTCTTCCTAATACTAACTGTGTGCACCGAAGAAGCGTAAAAAATAATCTGTCAAATAAAACTTGAAGGCTGCAAAAAATCAAAATAAGGAAATCCGACCCGAAATTTAAGCGCGTAGGACCAGACCAATTGTGATAAAGATAGACTTTACAAAATCTAAAAGAATAATTCAGTGCACCATTTATTAAATAAATACCATTTCCTGAAATTTTTGTTGAATTTCTATTTGTTTGAGAAAAAAGGCCATGAAATAAATATTACCTCGAAATATTAATATCGCTAAATGAACATCAACTTGAAATAAGCCAGCACCATACAAATTCTCTTTTTCCTTCTTTCTAATTATTTTTATCTTCAAATCCCTCACCTTTATTTTGCAGTTTCTTTCTTTATCTTGTTCCATAGTTAAAACAAATAATTGCTGAAAAGGCACCCATTTCACTTTTATGTTTTAACCTTGAAATCTAGGACAATTTCCAGAGCCTACAGACACAAATCCGTTAAAGGAAGAGAAACATCTTTTTTTTCCAAGCACCGTCACTCGAGACAGGAACATCTGATGATATTTTGCCCAGTTCAACAGCTGCTTTTATCATTGATTCATCACTGATCGATTTGCAGCTCTTTGCTACATCATTTTGTAGGTTATTAAATGCATTAGGATTCATCGTCGGAATGATATTCATAAATCCAACAAGCCGTTCCATTTCTGAGAGACCAACAAAAGATCTGACACAATAATATCAAATGCTTTCATACCACCTACTCCTGTCGAAACAGTCTGTCTGTCAGTCTGCTTTGTCTGTCATCAAAAGGTCCATTTATATGGAACAGTCTTTCGAATAAAATGAAATCAATCACAAACTATAACGTATTTAAACAAAAGATCAAAGAGATATTTTTTACCTCTTGGGATATAGTTCGCAGACCTATTAAATATAGACTCTAATTCCATTAATTCTGTAAAAACCGCTTTTTAAATATTTTCTTCTTCTTATTTATTTATTTTTTTTTTTATGCTTTGGCATAATCTGTTTTTGTGTGTGATGTATAACAGGACCACAACGGCAATATTGTTGTGGCAGGCAATTTTTGTGCCTATCCTTGCCACCATTTGTTTTTATCTTGTTAATTTTGTTTTGTTTTCTGTTGCCTTGTAATTTTCATAGCTAATGTACATTTGTTTGTGGCAGAAAAAATACTTACTTGCTGAATTAAAACTTGTTCAACATATTTGCTAAGTACGATATATACGGAGAATATTTCCATTCACAAACTTTACAACACACACAGAGACAGTTTGAGAGTCCTTTTTTCTTTGTAATAACATTTTCAAATCGTAATTCATTGATCTTTCAATCATTCAGCATCCAATTATGTATACGATTTGATATCATTAAGGTTATTAGTGTTTATAGTGTCATCTATCATCTAGTTTTATGCATCATCTTTAGAAGTAAAATTGGTTTCGAGCTTTTTTCTTGAGGAAGAAGGGGATGGAATTGTCTTTTCATAACCATCAATATTTTTTTCTTCTTCGACAATAATATCAATATTTTTGATGCTGGTTTTTCTTTAGATTCTTTCTTTCTTTAAGGGGCCACACCCCTCTAATGTTTCCGGTGGTATGCCTAGAAAAAAATCTGGTTTTAGCTTTAGATTATTTCCAACTCCTTATTTATTGTTAAATGAAAGGTAAGCATATTCTATTTAAAAAGTTCGAAAATATTTTTTGCCTCATTTATCCAGGCTTTTTCTCTAATTTTGATGCTGAAAAGTTAACACTTTGAAACATGAAGTTTGGAGAATGCTTTGACTTTTGATCAAGTAATTCTGCTTGAAGAGTCATGAAGCTAATACAATTCCTTTGACAAAAAATATTTTTTTCTTGCTTCGCTTATTTAAAAGTTATTAAAAAAAAAAACACACTTCTTTTTTCATAATAAAAATTAAGCCATGAATATTTGAATCTTATACCTTTCACAGTCTTAAAACGCTAATGGCTACGAATTCTAAATGCATCAGGAACACACCATTAAAATTTTATTGCTTTACCTCAAACCAAGGCTGAGAAATCTTGTTTAAAACTTTTGTGAAAAGTGCTAAATCAACGAATAGAGAAAATCACCGAATAGAGAAAATAGCCGTCAAACTCTATAAATAAAATGGAAAATGTTTTCTTTTTATATATGTCAGTCAAAACCCTCCAGTAATGTATGAATCAGTTTTTCTTTTTTTCTTTCTCTTTGTCCAAATATCCTTTTTTCATTGATTTTATTATTTCTTTTGTTATTTTTTCACATTTTGAGTCGATTTCCGCTTCATTTGACACACACGGATTTGGTATCGCATAATTGAATTTTCCACTGTTTCGTTACCAATTAACCCGAAATGGCTTAGAACTGTCTTTAACCATTTCCCCCATCATTTTAATGAAATACTGACAGAACTTATTCAAATTTAAAAAGGTAGCTCTGCTAACAGAAACATTTTTGGGACAGCGAATCCAAATAACTGAGTTCAGTGCTTTGTTTGTGTTTGACCGTGAAGTCGTTTTGCCAGTAAACCATCTGCAGATAAAGCCTCAAAAAATGGATTTGATGGCTTTATGCATAGCCATGGGAGAGATATCTTATCTCGATATGTATCAGTACCATTCAGCTTGTCAAGTTGTCACTTGCTCCAGGTATTTGTATCCCTAGAAATGTGCAATGCCAAAGTATCGCTCCAATTGTTTTTTTTCATGAGATACAATATATCACAATTGTTCCTTATAACCATACCATAATAGTTTCAAACATTGTTTATGACATACTTGGTCAGATTCTCTCTGCCAAAAAATGGGTTTTTAGTCACCTTGTGGGACTTCACTATATTTCATAGGTGCGTTTTCCGATCCGTTTTTGGACATGTCCAACGCATTTAAGCTTTGTTGTCTTGATCTTTTACTCCTTGTAAGGATTTGCTTTTTCCACTTTCTTCAAAGAAGACCTTCATCTTCTAAGTATTCAGAAAAGATTAGATTACTCTTTTCTACAGACCGTCCAAACGCACAATAGCACCGTACCCTTCTATTTCTCCCGATTATTTCACGTGATTTATATTCAATCATTCATTTATTTATTTAACGTTGGTAACACTTACATAGTTGTAATGAACATAATTATATATTAATAAACACTAATATAAACCAACAAATTTTTTTCATATGTAAATTATAAAATAATTAACAATAAAACAAAAACACATAAAGAACTAATCAACGGCATATTAATATATATAGTGTACTCGAGGCACTCAGTTTTCCATCTTTCATATGTTCCTGTTCCTTTATGATTTTCCCACATTTTAAACTATTCACAGTGTTTTTTGAAGGATTAGATATCAACAGTTTTTTCACCTACAATTGCTGTGACAACACCGTTTAATAATGCGTATGCTCTTTTTTTGCCATGCCCAATCAATTTTAGTCCGAATTCAAGGGGAGTTTTGACTTTCACCAACTGGGAGCTCATCTGCTACACTTTTCACGCCAGGCGGCTGTGTCGTAAGCATTGCAAACTGCATTATTATTTACAAATGAAAACAATTTACTTCCAAAGCTAAACATATTTATACACTGAATGGACGCATTTACACCAATATTAAAGTTTGCCTCAGCATCATAAAAACCAAATTCAAGTTGGTTGAGACAAATTTTATTTTTGGAACACAGTCCCAAATTGTTTCATTGAAGCTTTAACTGGCACTTTGTGTTTCGCCACATAGACACATTTTTAACTCACTATCCTTTCAAATGTTTTCAAATACTGATTTAATTTTATAAGCAACTGACAGTGAAAGACCATGACCATGTTTGTATGTTGTTGTTTTGTCAGCATTGTACTCGCATCAACTGGTGCCACCAGTGGGATTATGCGGAGAGTGCCAAATTTTTGATAAGGAAACATGAAATAAAGAGGCTAGAAATGCTGATTTCGTATCTTTCAAGTTTCCTGCATTTTTTCTGATAGCAACACCATCAAAACTCTGCAACTTATTAATTGTCGCATCGGTTAGACACACCCGACCGCCAAGACTCTTTTCTTAAGGTTTCGTAATCGCGTTCCAACTCTTTTTTGGTAGTGCCCGACGCACTTTAACTTTTTGACTTCAACGCCTGCATAATTATTTTAAACATTAACATAACTCTTATGGTCACTGCCTTCTAAAAATTTGACGTATCTTAGTTTATGTTGGGCAATCGTTCGTTGAAATGCTTGCTTCGCAGCTTGCTCTATACTGCCATCAAAACCTTGATAGTTAAAGGAACAGATATTGGAATCTCTAATGAGCATATGCTGTTTGGTTGTTATTTGGAGGTCTTTTTTACACTGTAACCTTTGCAAAATTTGGACATAGCCTCAACATCTAATACCTTGCCGCTATCGGTTGATATTGCGGCAAACACGCCGTTCAACAATGGTAATCCTCCGCGTTGCCAAGTGCCGTTACACGTAACACCGACATCAATAACACCATCAGATGATTTTGCATCTTGCCGAAGTTCATTTGCTGCAACTAACATGGTTATTTTCGCAAACGTTTTTGTGAGGGATGTAATCTTTTTTGATAACTTAGGTAACTTAAGTTGATGTAAGTTCGTGTATTTTGTAATTCAAGCGTAGCCATGCCCCATTGAACGCATGGTGTACACTGATCTGCTATTAGCATCATAACCTCTGCCAATTGGTTTTGATGTGTGGAACTGATTTGTGTAATAACAGCATTTTAAATAACTTCAGAGACAGCCCTATCAATACTCAAAGATTCTTTGTAAGATTTCTCTTCTGTAATAATGTCCATCTGATACTTATACCATCAGTCAGCAGTAAAAGGACAATACTGATGTCGCTTTTCCTGGTCGAATGATGTAATATAACAGCTAAGGTTTTTTCATTGCATACAAATTACCGATGTTTTGGCGGATTGCCATACCATAATGATTTTGTAGAGTATTCATTACTCTATTAGTTACTCATCCTCTTCCTTCACCAATTCTTTTTCCATCAGAAAGCTTTTTACTTTATAATCTGATTTAATCGTGCAAAGGTGTGCACCGACACGTTCTTGTACTTGAACGATAAATTTACCTATGTTTTTGCAGGATAGGGTTTGATTTAACGATTTCATCGAAAGATTTTGTGACACCATTGCTTATGTAAAAAGTTTATTTAAGATTATGCAACCGTTCGGGCCGATGAAACTTTCGTTTCATTCCGACAACTTCCATTCTTTCCTTTTTTCGTACTCGCTTTGTTTGAATTTTTTTGATAATGCTTCTGTATCAATGCCTTTACCAACAAAAATTAAAGATACAACACCATTGACGGAAAAGTACCATCACCACTGACTTCAGCGTCTCCCGACATATTATTTTTAACTTAAACTGATTTCGCAGCTTCAGCCATCGACTTGTGGGCGGTTTATACATAAGCGTTATACACCATACACTATTCATGTCGTCAAATTTCGATTGGGCCATTGGGGGCGGACATATTCATACAGCGGCAAAGTGTTAACATCTCTGTGTATCCATGGCAAATTTCACGAAAAGAAATTAGTGCTCCTTTGTATAGCTCAAAAAAATTTCTTCCTAAAGTATTTATTGACCTAGTGCACACATTTTTTCTGACAAAAAATCTTCGATTTTAATGTTACTAACATAATTAGGGAAGCGACTTATCTCAAATAATAGGTATTCCAATCAATAAGTACTCCACTGTTCATAATAAAGTTACACTCTTTTACGGTGTTGGAAAATAATATTTTAGCAGAAGCAGAATTGTTTTGAACAATTGTTCAAAACAATTCTGCCGGTGTCGCATGAGCCTGTTTCAGTACTTTTTGGAGCTTTTTCTCTGAAATATTTATTTTCTTTCCTTTAGAACACTTATATCTACTAGAAGAACCCATAACTAATATGAAAATGTAAATTGAGACTGTTGAACACTTGTAAATTCACTGAAGGTAAGATTGACAAAAAATCACAACTGACCTTCAGGTGCTGTAATACTAAAAACGCTTTTGGTGTTTCAGATTTCATCCTTTAGAACGTTTACTAAGTCATCAATCAAGACCTCTTGTCTATATTTCCAAAAGTGGATGTCAATCATTACGAATTAAGATGGTCAAATCATTTTAAAAAAGAATGCTGAATGAAGTCAACCGACTTCATTTGGGAAAGACCAATTAATTAGTAACAGTGCTGTTACTCAATTAATTAGTAACAGCGCTGTTACTCAATTAATTAGTAACAGCACTGTTACTCAATTAATTAGTAACAGTGCTGTTACTCAATTAATTAGTAACAGTGCTGTTACTCAATTAAAATTAATTTTTCAAAATAGTTGTAAGAATATCAACATTCCAAGGCTCATTAAACAGCTTAGTTCTCAGAAAGTCTAGATTACGTAGATTTCTTTTAGTGACAACTATTTTTGGATGGCCAGTATTTTTTTGAATATACTTAGGATTGCCGTCAGGCAAATCATCAGGAAAATCAAAAAAAAAATAGAAATCACTCAAAACTAGCATTGATAATAACAGTTAAAAAGTCAAAAATTACTGTTGAAGACTTTTTTGAAATACGCTTGAGTTTGAAGACTGTTTTGAAATACGCGTGAGTTTGAAGACTTTTTTGAAATACGCGTGAGTTTGAAGACTTTTTTGAAATACGCGTGAGTTTGAAGATAATTTATAAAATTTTAAATTCAAATAGCATATCATAAAAAGATGGTGGATCAGTCATAAGTTTCATCAGCCTAACCTAAGAACACATAGAGCAATGGAGGTAGATACTAAGTCAATTAATATTTAAGAAGATAGCTGGTATGATGAATTTGACAAAATTAATTTCTCTATTTGACCACACCATCCATCTTTAGCGAATTTTGCCCAGTGGTAGGATATTTGACTACGGAGAGAAAGGTTACGAGTTCGGCTCCCACCTCTGGCAGAAATTTATTTCCATGTGTTCTCTGAGTTTCTGAGCAAAACTCATTGCTTAATACAACGCTAGCTCAAGTTGGTCGGATTGTTTGGTTGAGTGAATTTCGTAGGTGAATATGGGCGTTGTAATTACTCCGAAACCCGCAACGTGGCCTCATCTGGAAATATTTTCTTGGCAATTTGTTGGTTCCCCACGTTAAATACAACAACTATCACTAATCTAACGCAAACGTCTTAGAAAAAGTTACCAAGCATGAATCCCTGTAAATTTTCAGGTGAAGATCTAATCTTTTGTGCTCATAATTTGATTAGAATTAGAACAGGCACTAAAAAGTGTATAAACGATATTAGCATCTGCATCTGTCATAAAAACCTGATAAAAGAAGGATGACATCAAGGTAATTTCCTTAATTAAGAGAACTTTGATAATGGTAATATTGCTTTTACCGACTTTTTTGTATATATGGCTTTTACTAATTTTTTGTACAAATTATTTATGACATTGTACATTTCAAAGCAACTAATGTTAAAGACAGTTCTTAAAACTGGTTTGACAGGGTTATTTATAACTATTTTGCAGAGTTTGCAGATTTTAAGAGGAAGGAGAGGAGCTTTTACTGGGATATACCAGTAAAAACCTATAAAAATATCATTGAAAAATATAAGAATTACAAAATCAAATAAAAAAATCATGCTCTGCATACGGTTTTTGCTTGAAGCAAGGTGATTATATTATTTCTGATGACAACACACAATTTAAAAATCAAAAATTATTTTTTTAAAGATTATTTTGAAAAGCTTTTTAATAATCTGTGAAATCATCTTCCGGGAGAATTTATGTTTATAACAATGTAACAAACATATTTATAGCAATGTAGCTAACATATTTATACTAATGTAACAAACATAAACTTCTATAATAAATCAAATATTTCATCTGGAATGAATGTAGTCAGAAACATGATTAATAATTAAATAAATCACCAAGGTTCGATGAAATATGATTTTTGTTTACCAAAAATGGATGGAATTCTACTGAGAAAACACTTACGCAAATTATAAATCTTTCAATAGCTTTGTTAACAGTTGCATCAAAATTCTTTGAAAAAGTCATCGATGATCAAACTAGGGGATTCCCTGAGGAACAAGATATTTATAAAAATACAATCTGTAATTCGAAAACGGTGTTTTAATGATTCTTGTTTGTCATATCTTCCCATAAAAAATTTATTAAGTTTTGGAATAGAATATCAAAAGGGAATCATACAAATGATTTCCCACGTAAAAGTTTTAAACAAAATCAGTTCAAAGCAAATATTTTCCAATATCATGCATTAATAAGTTCTTCATGCATTGCATTGATTCCACCTTAAGAAACCTCTGAAAAGTGCAAGGAATATGCGCATAAGAGTTTGTTTAGGTTAGATAACCGTGGTCATACAAGTACTGAACGATGCAGGGTGATAAACTGACTGGGTTTTGATATGAGAGTGAAGCAATGCATTGGCGTGCATGCAATAAAATTCTAGCCCAATTAAGGTCAAAGGTATGAAAGTTACTGAAAAAAAAGAAATCCTTTGTGCAACAGCACTTCAAGATGTAACCTTTACAACACCCACCATCAGAAAATTTGTCTGGCATCATAAGGTCCTTTTTTATGGAAGAATCTTTTTAATAAAATAAAGGCATTAAAATGACTTCTAGGCATTTAAGCACAAAATCAGATTTAAATTTCTTAGTTCCATGGATATAATACGAAGAACATATATATTATAGCCTATGTATATATTGGTTATAATATAATCTAAAAGAAGGAACTTTGGCTGAATTGATTTCAAAGTCCAGTTTTGGATTTTATTGTTAAGCAAGCTTTCAATGCATATTTTAATTATGGCGGAAGTTTAAATTTTGCAGACGTCAAAATTTCTTAATTTTTTTGTGTGTAACGTAAAACGGTGCCGCAAAAAAAATGTTTTTGTAGCAGAAAATTTTGTGTCAATCCCAGCTATTTTCTCGTTCGGACAGTAGAATGGTATTTAGTCGTTCAGACAGTAGAATTTTATCTTGTTGTTCGGACAGTAGAACTGCATTTTCTCGTTCGAACCCTAGAATTGAATTTTGTCGTTCTAACAGTAGAATTGTATTTTGTCGTTCGGACAGTAGAATTGTTTTTTACCTTGCTTCAGAATTAGTTTGATTTAAAACGCAGTAGAAATGGATTCGCCGTTCAAAACTTTAAAATTATAATGTTAGATAAAATTTAAACCTTTTCTTTCTAAATGACCTTTATTCAACATTCGAATTTCAAGTGGAATGCTCTAACGCTGCGCGTGCGCATCGAATCGAAGCTGCTTTTTTTTCATTCATTTGCATTACGTTGATGATCATAAAGGTTGTTTGAGGACAGAAAGTATTCAGCACCCTGAAATCAACCATTCAGTTTGTCTTTGAACAACAATTCTGAACATTTCTTTCAAATTATCATTATTTAACAAACATGATTAAGTCTGAATTAGATTTTTATACGTAGGAAAATCTTCTACTGTCTCAGTTCATTATTTATTTCTACGATTTTTATTGGTTCTTTTCCTTGCAATTATTGGTCAAGATCAAACTGCAAGGTGCAACGCATTTTCTTTTGCGATTATTATATAAAAACCATTAAGGAAGATGATTGAAATGAAAAATAATCAAATGATAAAGTTACTAAAGGCTTTTTAGAACTTTAAATCAAAAGAAATTTTGAAAAGTTCAATAAATACATTTAAAAAAATTTATATTTATAAACATGTTTATAGATATATAAACAAATTTATAAACATAAACATATTTATGTATAAAAAAATTTCAACTTATAAACATATACATATATAATTAAAGAGATAAAACGCATGTCATGAGTTACAAAATTTTTATTGAGCGACGTTTTAGGAGTCATGCTGCTCCTATCACCTGCACCACGATTTTACGGTTTACCCAAAATTCATAAAAACAATACTCCTATTCGCCCAATCGTATCCTACGC
>JAUZNK010068715.1:0-14217 GCA_035046665.1 Euphysa ruthae
ATACACAATAATTATTTTTTAAATTTGTAAGGTATAAATTATATATCACTCTAGCAAAGAGTGCATACTATTAGTAAAAATATATTAGAGATCAGCGGCCACCTATTTAATTTTATGAAAATAATGTCATTTGAAGGAAGGTGTGAAATGTTAAAAAAAAATAATAAGATAAATAAACTACAGCTAATAATAAAATTAATCTTATGTAAAACACTTAATACTAACACTTAAACATTCAAACAAAGTTGATACGACAATACAGTTTACATTATTCACATACAAAAGATACATTTACATACACAGCTACATATTATTGTTTTTGACGTTGAAGTGAAGATTTTAATGGTATATTTTTGAAAGGTGCATCAGGGTGTTAGCCAACTAGTAATCATACAAAATCAATAAACCTCACTTTTCATTTGTTAAAATTAATATTTCTGGATCGTTTTTTAAAGAAATAAGAAGTTCAAACAATTAACATTGGAGGATGATTATTGTTATCAACAGGGCAGTTGATTGATAGAAAGATGTACTGATTTTTTGACGTTGCCATAATCTTCTTCAGTTTTTGCAATGCGGTTGATCTGTTGTAAGTATTAGCTCCGTTTTTAGCTGTTAAATATATTTTGAATATGACATTTATGTATATATTTATATATATATATTATATATATAAATATATATAATATATATATATTTAGGTGACAGTCGATATATCCCCTTAAACAAGATTTTCTCAATAAGACAAACTCCTATTACATGACCCTAAGTTAACATGTTCAAGTAAATTTAAGCAAAAAAACTCATGTTATAAAAAAAATATAAAAATTAGCAGGTCGCCTTAACAATTTTTGGGTATTTTACTGTCACTTTAACAAAAATTTATCACTATATCGACCTTTAGGCCCTTATTTTTTCCATACCTAAAAATGGGCATACGTGGATTAATTTTTGTGAAATGTGTTCAAAGCTGACATTCGTGAAAATCAATCCATGCGATTTTTTTTGCCCACCCTTTCTTCGGGGGTCATAGGCAGGAAATACACAGGTATTATTTATTCACACTCTTTTCGACAATAGTTCATATCTATTCATTAAAACTGTACTAAAGCTGTATTAACACTTTTAAAAAGTTCTTATACTTGCAAAAATAATTAAGGTCGACCATTCGCCAAAATTTTGGTGTTCGCAAAAAATCGACTCAAGGGACTTTGCAACCATGAATTCTTATAGCTTTGGCTGGCTATATAAACAAATTATTTTTTCAGGAAAATCCTTTTTTTACAAAAAATCTTTAATGGGGTAGTAAAGTAATAATTAACTTTTTTTACTTGTTTTTAAATATTTTATAGGCTCACAATAAAAATCCTACCCTAAAACACAAAATGACAAAAAAATGATCAATCAATCACTGGCTCTAAACTAGACATGACTGTCCAAAGATGAAAATTTGGCGGCGGGCTTTTCTCAGAAACTGTTCAATGATCTTTTTTGAAATTTTGGCTGATGATTTCTAACCAGCGCATTTGTAACTTAAAACTAGGCTTTTGCTTCAATATTTCAAAATTTTAACACAATTTAGTTTTTTTCAAAACAAATTCTCAATTTTTGGATCAATTAGCAATACAAAATTCTAAAAAAAAAAGTTTATTATCATGGTATAATTCTAGTAGAGGTTGTAGGTAACATACTAATAAACAAACATACCAAATTTAAATCAAAAGGACTTTTTGAGAAATCTCCGCCACCAGCTGAAAAACTTTACCAGTGTGGAACACTGTTTTACCAATTTTTTTACACGTGCACTATTCCGTTCTACACAGTACTGTTTCAAATATATGCCGATCGACATTTCTCCAACAAATTAATAAGAAAGCACTCTCCTTTGTTAAAGCAGAGAACTGCTAAAGGCACTCAGACAAGCATTGCTGTACTCTCAAGTAAATACATCCTTGGGGCAACGCTTCCTAATTAATTGATTCAAGGAGTCGTTTGGATTCTGTGTCTTACCATGAAAACACTTTTCAACATTTTGACATATTGCCATGCCATAAAAATTTTTGAGTGTGTGCATCACTTTTCACTATCACTTAAAAGTCTTTTGTGTCGTTTTTTAAATTTCACAGTCGGGTACGACCCGCTTCTGCACATGACCAATGCGCTTTCCTTTTTTAATAGAAGCGTTGTTTCCATTTGGCTTAGCAGTGATATGACAACACTGTTGTTGAAACTGCTATCACAATCACCAATAAATGTGATATATCAAAAATTGGTTTTTTTGTATTGATAAAAATAAATATGCTGCTGTCGATTCCATCAACCCTGTGTATTTATAAATAAAATGGGTTTTTTCCACTTTTAATGAATGTTTCATTACCATTTGGAGTTGGTTTTTCATGCTCTTTTCTATTCATAAAACATGACGGGAACAAAGAAATATACTAAAATATCAAGTCATAAAAATAGTCAGAATTATTCAATCATGCTGTTTTTGATATCATGGTTTAAAACATAAGTCATTGCTTGAAATAACGTATATTAACAAGAAGTCATCTATGGTTGTAATCTTTATTTCTTGTATTTACATTCTGGCCACAAACCAGGTTACTTTGGGCAAAAACACTTTACCAACAATATAACTAACTCTCTGCTAGTGCAAAAATTAAAATCAATTTTTAGACTCATTCTTAAAAATTTAATTTTCAGACGCCATGTTTTAGGGGGTTTTTAACCTCATAATTGGATTCTATGATAGCTAAATAGGCAGAAAAAATAGTTTTTGAAAAAAAATTTTCTAAAATTAACCCAAGGCAGTTCGAACAGTAGTTACACAAAATACTTTTCATGCTAGCATTGCCATATTATCTGGAAATATTTTAAAGCTTTCAATCAGCAAGATAACAAGTTTCGCAATTTGATTCTAAAGATTGCCTATGACAAAAAGAAAACAGTCTCCTTAATCTAACCGTTAGCCAATATTATATATGGGTTAAAAATTGATAGGAAATGGTCATACTGCTGAAATCAAACATCCACCATATTGCCCTCGTGGTAAAATATTCCTAGGCTTTTTGGTCGTTTTCTTCACATCTCGGATTAACATAATTGAGAAATGACATTGCTATTGCTATTTTCAAATAAGCGCTGCATTCAAAAATTACTGGCCTGAATTAGTGCCACGGTTTCAAAATATTTAATACCTTATCTATACCGAAGCATTGTTTCAATTTATGTCTTATTTTTTACTATTTAACTTAAAACGTTTTGCTTTTAATGTATCTACGGAGGAGTTCTGCATATGATTTTAAATAGCATATTTTGTTTAAAAGTCGTCAAAATTTCAAAGAAAACCGAAAAAAAAAACAGTGAGTTGGAGCTCTTGGAACAAACCTCCCCATTATTTTAAGAAAATATCTCCCGGTAGCAAATATCGGTTTCCTGTAATATTCCGAACAATTAGTTTTTGCTTATTGCACATTTGAAATAAGTTGGCGACAATCTATTCTGATACGATAAGCATGTCTTAATGTTATAAAATATAAATAGGTTAAAATATAACCTAATATTTGTGGTGAATATAATAAATAAATAAATATAAATATAATAAATAATAAATATAATAAATAATAAATATAATATATTTGTTGTGAATGTAATGTAGAATGCTGAAAAGGTTTAAAAATGTTTTTTTTTTTTTCAATAAATTTTTTTACTTGTAAGAATGATGAATGGCGGTGGTTGATCTTATGTAAAAATTGTGAATCAATATCACAGGGATTTCCCATACATAGCTTAAATGTTTTAAATAGTATCAATCTGCAGATCTTTTCTCAGTTTCAACTTTATTCGTGTGTTTTTAATACTTGTGCGAATTATTTCAAAGGGGAGGTTGTTTCGCTTGCCAAAATGTTCAATCAACCTAAAGAAAATAAAAATCAAGTTATCAAGTTAACAATCAACAACAAAAATTAACTCTTATGCGAATGAGGCCGACAGTTGATGTAACAATACTGTCATTTTGACTTTGACAGGGATCCATTGCTTTTTGAACACCCTCCTAATGAATACCCATGTTATTGACAATTTTATTCCAGTAGCTGTGTGTATGAAATAAATGTAATATAGCAAAAAGTTTCAAGGGTCACGTGAGACTCAATTGGTGCACTTTAAAAACCTGATTATACCCAGCAACCTGGCCAAAAGTTATTATTATTACTATGTATACTAATAAGAGCATTGTCATATTTCAAACAGCACATGATTGGGTCCCCTCCCTACCCCGTCCCCCTTTAGATGGCCACAAATACAAGAATCTTACTTAGATATCAATGAGCTTGTTTTAGATGATCAGCAAATTGAATACGAAATGCATTCTTACTTGCTTCACTCCAAATGTGATATGTCCAAGTGGATGAAGCATCTCTACATCTATTGTATTTACCTATAGAAAAAAACAGTTTCAACTCTTCTACGCTTCCTTGGACATAAATTTCTTAAGCAGGCAGTCCATATGGACATAGTTTTAGTACTTATTACTCTGTCAAATAGGGTATTTGCTATGTTTCATCAAGGCCATAACTATATCAGGGTGTTATATAACTATATAACACCCTGAGTAAAGTCCCAAAAACACCCAACATACAACTGGTATTCATCGGTATGATAAGTTGAACTTTTAATAAACCTCTTTCTTTTTTTTACTGGGGGTTCATTATTTTCATCATTATCGTCACTTGAACATGTTTGATCCCAGGTGATTTGATAGGTTCCATCATTGTCGTCACTCAGAATTTCTTCTTGATTAACATTCAAATCTGAAATTAAAATGAATTCAAACAATGCACAATAGCAATTATATTCTTACCTCTATAACCCTATTTCATAATACTAAATATTAAGAACTGAACTTTTCACCTTTCTGAAAATTTAATATCATTTTCTTTTTCCATCTGGATATATTGGATCCTTGTTCCATGTGAATAAGATATATTTTGGTAAAAATCACTATATGGTTGTGACGCCATTATGATGACATTGCTTTGACAAATTAAGGAAATTTAAACATATTTTAATATTATTTTTGCAAATATTAAAAATATGTACCTACAGAGTTTTTGCTGTATGTTTGGGCCAAGGATTATGCACTTGATAGAATTCTCGAATTAAAGAAACTGTAATTATCCAACCATTAGAGGAAATATCTAAAAAAAATTTGTGAAACAAATATTTGAAAGATGAAACTTTTCATTTATTCCTAGAAAAATGTTCGACAATATAATGATAAGATATTTTTTATTTAAAAAGTTGATATTTTTGTAGATTTCAGCTACAAGAATCTCATAAAAGTTTTTGTGGTTTCTTTTTTTATAAGGCAACGAAAAATTATTTAGCAAGCCTAAAGGAAAGTGGTTAAAGTGTGATAGGATAAAACGCTTTGCACAAAGCTAATATTTGCACTAGCATTTATACTAAGAAATTTATCGAGGATTGCTACCATTGAATTCTTCCCAAACAATCAACCCTTTAGCAAAACAAAATCAATAACTTCATTGATCTTAGGAAAAATATTTTTCGATGCACATTGCAAGACTTTTGCTGGGTTCTTTATACCTGGTTTTGGTTCCAGGTCTTGTTGACAAGAACCAGAAGCCACTGGAACGTCAAGGAATCTTTTTTCTAATGACTGCTCTTTAACCGGCGTTGTTTAAAGAATAGCTTAAAGTTGTTGACCAGTGTTCGTCAATTGAAGAGTACCAGCTGTCGCTTGGTAAACATTTTGGTTAATGTGTTTGGAATGTCCAAAATGTTTGAAAATTATTTCTTGTTCTTTTTCACTCAACTGAAGTTTTCCCAATAATGTGGCAATGCGGTGACGGTTCTTTCTTGCATTAAAAGCTCCTTTTAATGAAAGTCGCTCTAGAATAGTATTTATGCTATGCCAGCCACTTATATGAGGGTTAATTTTCTGAGTTCTTGCTAAGATATAATTGATTCTAGTACAACATCATCTCTTACTTCTTGACCAGTCAAAAATTGCATTGCTTTGTTTATTTCAGGAGGGAACATAACAGAAACAAGGTGGTCATCACCTTTCCCTGTCTGATAAGTTATTAACATATTGTTATTAAAGTCTTCTGGTAAAGTTACTCTGTTTACCTATTGCTTCTAACCATTAATAAATCTGAAGCCTTACAGGCTCTCCACCTCTTTGGGCATTAAAAATGATAAAAGCTATTAAAAAAGATATTGCAGCTCTCACAAGTACAGATATCTCAGCAGAATGATCAAAATTAATTGAACTGATAATCACATAACATTCATCAAGAAGTTTTGTTACATCATCATTGTTAGGAAGGTTTATAGGTGCAAGCCTTGACATTCTTGCAATAGTTTATATCATAATAAGCATCTGCAAAAAGATGGTCTTCAACCAGCTTCATGTATGAATTGCACAACTGTTTCAGACTTCTCGTCTTTACTTGCCATCAGATAATAACCAGTCATGTAATTTGCTGCTAATTTCAGTGCATTTGAAATGCTGATCTTTAATCTAGTTTTATTTTTCACTTGTCTAGCCTTAAATGTTGTTTATTCAGAATATTCAATAGGTTTGTAAGTTGCCGTGTCTAGTAACGAAGAATATGATGGCATGGAAAAACATGCTTTTATATCACTCGCTACACATCTTGGTTTAGCTATTGGTGTTCTGACACAAATAGGAGAAACCTTCAACAATAATCGGCTTACTTCCTCCAAAAAAGGGCTTTCCTCAACTATTCTAGAGTATTTCGTATCCATCTCACTGTCAAAATTGTCTAGTAAAGCTAGTTCTTCAAAATTGCTAGCATTTAACGTGTTTGTAAAAGATGGATAAACATATAAATTAACATCCGACTGTACATATTCCCTTAAATTTTTTTTTTTCTTTCTTTTTTTTTGACAGTTTTGTTTTCTAGACTTGTGATGAAAGCTTTTGAAACGGTTTCTTCAGGGTATTCAGCTTTGATAGATCTGGAAGAAATTATGGAACATGAAATTTGTACGTCATTAGCAACTGACTGCATTGGCTTAATGTTAACAATTCTCCCAAGGGATTTTCCGATATGGTTTCAACACCATTGTCAAATTCCTCATTGTCAGAATTTTTAACTAATACTAGTTCTTTGCAACAATTAACCTTTTTTGCATTCGTTGATATGCTATGAACAACCGAGTGTATTGGGTAAACTGGAGAGGATCCTACGGACGGGTTTTTAGTTGAAATTTCAAAACATTCGCCCAACTCCTCATTGTCACAATCAACCATTAATGCTAGCTCTTTGTTTTTATTAATATTTTCTGAATTGATCATGACAGGCATGTCATGAACAACTGATTGTGTGGAGTACACTGGTGAATACTTGAACAACTGATTGTCTGAAGTACACTGGTGAATATTTGAACAACTAATTGTGTGGAGTACACTGGTGAATATTTTATAGGATTGTTGAATGAAATTTTTAAACATTTTTTCAATTTCACTTCGTCAGAATTATCTACTAATTTTTCTTTGCAACTATTATTTTCTAGATCGCTCAAAAATAGGTGGATATTGTGAATAACTGGCCGTGTTGGGTAAACCTGTGAATGTTCTTCTAAGGGCTTTTTTGTTGAAACTTCAAAACATTTGTCCAATGAGTAAGGATGCCAAGCATATGCCTGAGCAGAAAAAGCAGCACCCTGTTTGGAATGTTTAGAATGAAATTTTTAAGACTGTTAATAAGACTAATAACATTGAAATTCAAGTTTTGCTTTCTGTAAATGAAAAATTATTATGTCTCAATTAAGTTTACAAAATGACCCTTGATTTTATTTACGCTGCAAGAAAAATACCAAATTTAAGGGTTTATAAATTTAACGGGGAAGAAAAATTAAATATTAATGATGCTATCACTCGAATAACAAAAGATCTTAAGCTTCTCTAGAGAGGTGGTATAGTTATCTGTACCATAGTTATCTGTGCCATTTTTCGCCAAAACATTTGCTGCACATCTTCTCCATAATATTATCTAAAAACATGAAATTCCAAATTAATACAAAAATATAAATTTAACCTACAAAAACCTTAGGGATAGTTTTTTTTTATTAAAAAAAAACTCCATATTGTGAGATCCGTTTTATTAAATACTAAATGTTAATAAACTTTTTTAAAAGTGGATTAGAGAAATAAAATAGATGAAAAAAGGTTTAAAAGGGGAAAAAATTGACAATTGCGATTTTGCTATTTGAGGTAAAACTCCACTCAGATTTTTTTTTTTTTTTCAGCTACTTGATCACAATGCATTCCATCACCAAACTATGCCACATTTTTTTATTATTTGTTTTATACTTGAGATATTTAAATGTTATTAATTTAAATAATCTTGTAGCCCATATGAATATATTTAAATCAAAATATCTTGTAAAAGAACACTTAATAAAAAAAAAGCGAGGCAAAGTTCTGGTAACAAGAACATGCTAATCAAAATATTGTAAAAAAAAAATCCAAAAAAAATTTGTTGTCTGAGATATCGTAGTTTTTATGAAGTGTTCTTTCAAAACAGATGAGATTAGCACCTGACATAATTTTTATGTTATGCAATATTTTATTAACCTCCCTGTTACAAGTCTAAAATAATTGAATTCATTGTTAATATAAAAACTCTTTAAATAGAACACAGCAAGCCAAAATTACCTAAGAGTCACTCCCTTTAATGTTTACAGGGGAGGGACGATGTTAATAAAAAAAAATCATAAGTCATATCTGTTAATAACTACTGTTTAAGTCTTTATAGGAAATAGAAAAAACCTCCATTAGCTTACATTAACAATCCAATTTAAAATTAAACTTCTGAAAAAATAATTTATAACTCAAAATTATCACGATGCTGGAGCTATCCCAATATTTAATGCTATACTAAAATCAACAGTTTTTAAACTATACAATGAGCAACATTAAGAAAGCGATAACAAAAAAATTACTTTGGTATTACAGAAGAAAATCTCCCTTTGTAAATTCAATGCGAGCAAACACTCCAAACCCTGCCAAGAAAAGTATATAAATGAATGATAGAAAAATGAAACACATATGAAAACATTTTCAGAAACTAGTAGTAAATAAACAAAAATAAAACAAACACCAAAAATCATTTAGAACTAAAACCAACAAGCCAAACTGAACAGGAGGGATGAAAATCAATAAAAAAAATTTGGAAAGGATGAGAATATTATATAGTATAAAAAAAACATTCGTTAGTTCGAGAAAAATAGAAGCACAGGCAAATTAACATGCTTGCAAAATATCCGGTCATTTCACTTCATTCCTGCGATATCAAGGTCCAGAAGAGATGAGGAGACTCACAGATATGAGGTCTGTGTTTTTAAACTAAGATAATTTTTCATATTTTAAGTCTGTTTAAAATACATTCATTTCAAAGAAATAAACCTTTTATATCATTGAACTTCTTTAGCACAAAGTTTTCGTCACTTTGCAGAGCAATAAGCTCAATGATCTTGTTGGGCAGTTTTCTCATTCGCTTGTATTCTAAAATAAAACGCAAACAAATAAATAAAATATCTAAAAGACATTACCTTTTAAAGCTTGAAAAAAAAACATGTATAATGAATTCGTGTCTCATTATTTTGTATAATATTCTATATATTTATTATGTTTAATATTTTTTCCTCGATTTCTTTATTACAAATTCAGGTAACTCATAAGTCAAAATTTATAAAATCTAGAGTTATTGGCACTCAAGTGAAAAAATTTTATTTAACCATTATTATTTGAGGGTGAGGGGCTCGCACATTGGGAAAAAATTATACTCAAAGAAAGATGCAGGGATAGCTCAGTTGGCAAGGCGTCAAACTATGTATTGAAAGGTTACGAGTTCGACACACACCTCTGCCGGAAATTTGTTTTCCATGTTTTCTCTGAACAAAACTCATGCGTAATGCAATGCTAGCTCAATTTAGTCGGGTTGTTTGGTTGAGCGGATTTCGTAGGTGCGAATGGGCGTTCTAAGTACTCAGCAATTTATTGGTTCCCCCCATTAAATATACAAACTCACTCACTTGTTACTGTTTTGAACAATATTTCACCTTAGAGCAGATGGTATTTAGAGCTATTTGCAATCAAGGGAAAAACATTTATGTAGCCATCATTTAAAGATTAGGAGGCTCTCGCGTGTTTCATCTAATTTTCTTTAAGGAAAGTAATAAGGTTATAATATTAAAGGTACTAAGTGTATTTCACCATATACTAGGGGATATTTCGAGTTTATAGATTGATTCAAACTCAAAATTTCATGGATGTTTTACTTGTCACTTTTAAGATGCTAGTAAGCATACAAGTATGTCCACCTTACTATGTAGTGGAATATATGAAAGATACAGTAAGATCTTAGTTTGAAAATAGCTGCAAATAAAACTTGATTTCATGAAGTACACCATTTGTATCATTTGTATATATTATATTATTATAAATTTAAGTTTTCTAGGTCTTTGAAATATATGTTACCTTAAGGTGTTGATAGTTATGTAACCATAGCACATACTAGGAAATGCACAGAGTTCAAAAGACCTTTGTAGCTTGAGCAAAGACATGTATATATTAAAAGCCTATTATAGTAAGACAGGCATCTTTTTGCAGGGATAAATTATCTATTCAATTAAAAGTTCAGTTTCCTTAAAATAAAAGATTTAATCGTAATGCAAGTAGGTTATGATAACTTGCTTCTAGGATATCAGTCACCGTTGTGAATATAGAACAATGAACAAACATTAATATTAATAATTGCTTTTACGCCTAGTGAATTACAAATGTAGCTGTTTCAAAGTCGCATAACAATTAAAATATAACGCCACATTTGATTTAAACTATATGTAACCTTAGAGCAGATGATATTTAGAGCTATTTGCAATCAAATGAAAAGTTTTATGTAACCATTATTAAAAGATTAGATTACTCCCACGTGTTTGCAACTAGTTAACAGAAAGTAACATTATAATATTGAAGGTATTAAGTGTATTTCATCACAGACTAGGATAAGTAATTATACAAGTATGCCCACCTTAATAAGTAATGGAATATTGGGATTATGCCAGTCATATCTTGGAAATAGCTGCAAATAAAATTTGATATCATGAAGTAAACCGATATATGATCATAAATGTAAGAGCTCCAAGTCTTTGAAATATGCCACCTTAAAGTTTAATAGTTATATGTCACCATAGCACATACTAGGTTATATTCATGGTTGTATTGTAGGTTATATTTCTTGGTTGTCTGGCCAACTGGTTAAGAATTTGGATTTTGTAACGGAGGTGTTGATTTGAGGGGACCTTAGAGACCCGATTTTCTTTACCGTAAGCTCAAATAGGAGCTATAAGTACCAGAACCAAACCCGTGTGCTTTTCTATAAAAAATACCTCTAACCAATTTTTTGGCCCCACATTAAAATACAAATAAATATATTTGAATACGTAACTTATGTTATATAAACTTGCTTCTAGGTTTCTCGGTCACTTTTCAAACTGTAGAAGGGTAGTGCAGCTATATGATTAAAATTTGTTTTCACCCATATTTGAATTAATATATAGGCGGACCAAAGTCACCTAACAATTGAATAAAGTCACCATTCAGTAAAGCAGGTGATGTTTACAGTGAAAAAGTTTTATTTAATTCGAAGATAAGGGGCTTCCACATGTTGCGACAAAAATATTTAACAAAAGTAACGAGATTGTAAATTTGGAAGGTTTGTTATGTGAATATATGATGAAATATATTTAATCACAAACTAAAACGTTTTTAAACAGTAAATCAAGGAAACATTTTTTTAACTCTCTGGATATAGTTCACAGACCTAATAAAAATACACTATAGTTTTGTAAAAAAAAAATTTTTTTACTATGCTTCGGTTAATCAATGTCTATGTTTTTGTGTGTTATGGATCTATAATGGGACCACAATGGAAATATTGTTGTGATAGACAATTTTTTGCCTATCCTTGCCACTATTTGTTTTTTATCTGAATGTTTATCCTTGTTGTTGTTTTTTGTTGTCTAATTTATCTTGTCTTGTAATTTCCATAGCATTGTTTGTGGCAGAATAAGTACTTGTTTATTTCTAGCCAATATAGTGTCATGGATTACTATTATACCTTAAAGTATAGTAAAATACTGAAAATTATATAGCTTATAAACATCTTGATCAAGAATGGATGTAGATATCTCACGTTGTTAAAAAAGGAGTTAAATCAAATTATATGTCACCTTATCATAATCTTAAATTTAGTTCACATGACCAATCAATCAAAATATTTTCTCAATAACTTTAGTTGAAACTTATAAAAACTAGTAAAAAATCTAACACAGACATAACGTTGAAAACTGAAGCGACGTAATCACCTAACTTAAACTTTGTAAGAAAATAAATTATACTAATAAAATGTAAGACAGGCAAACTAAAGTGGCATTAAAAATTATACAGAAAAAATATATATCCTAAATAAAATTCTGAAAAGCTAATTACATATACATATGATATTTACATGTTATTTACAACAACTTATTTGCATCTTTTCTATATGAAAAAAAACAAAGAGCAAACATATTTGTTAAGAAGTTGTTTTGTATCATCCTTAAACTTGAATCTTTTAAAGTCAGTTTTTAATTAGTCTGGCAATAAGTTCCAACACAGAGCTGATTGTTACACAATAGAATTTATTCCATATCTGAAAGTATTCTTAATATTAAGATGAATGTTATTATTGTTACAGATCTAAGAGAACGGTCATGAAAATGATAGTTAATAAAATTATTTGATTTTGATTAGTTTGTTTATTCTTTTCGGGAGTCAATTGCTCGCTAGAACTTGTTTGTTTAAGGATGAGAAGCATTCCGAAGATCCACCATCTAAGAGACGGAAAAATTGTTCAAGGGAAACGTCTCCATTATTCGACGAAACGGACCTTGACTCAGACATATCAAACAAAATAAAATTGAAGATCAAGGTAATTTCATATTCTATTTAGCTTATGGTAATTTCATAAGTAATTAACGTCATTTAAATCCTGTGCAGATATAAAATAAATTAGTTTTTTTTTTTTTTTTTTTTTTTTTACTTATGTTTTTTTTTTTTTTGGAATATCATTTCCTATTTTGATTGTCTTATTAAGAATTAGAATCTTGATGCCTTTCGAGGGTTTGCTTTACACTTGAATAGCGTTATTTCATATATATATTTTAATAACCCGATGCCCTCGCTAACTCTTTGTAAATAAATATGCCTTTGTCATATCGTTTAAATAAACCTTTAATGCTACTATGTTAACTTTTTGGCGTTTATATGCCGAAATAGACCCTATAAAATTATCCTGGTTCGTTCTTCGATCTGTCTGACCGTAACAACTTTTTGTTAGAATCTGTTGATTAATTTTTATACGAAGTTTTCGGAGTTTAGAAAAACAGAAAAAAAAAAATAGCTGTTTTAAGCAATTTTTCTTTTTCTAATATTGAGTGAGGATACACCCAAAAGCAGCCTTTGTGAATTTTTTTTCGTTACTTCTTTTTTAAATCCTAATAAAATTTATAGAACAAAAAGGATATCTGCGAGACACTCACTTGTCAATGTCATTTTTCTCAAATATTGTTCTGATTTTTCCGAAATTTTGAATGTTCTTAGAAAATATTATTTCTGAATTTTTTTGCTTTGGTTTCCAAATTTATCGGAAATTGGCTCCAAGACTGTGAATTTGATGAAAAAGTGAAATTTATCAATAGTTATACTTCGGTTCTGCTGAAATTTTGAGTATGCCAGAATTTTTCTTATTGTGTGCTTGTCCACCTTTTTGAAACTAATGTTTAAAACTGTACAAATTTTCGCCAAAACATTACGTCCTTTGTTAAACAAGGTAAAAATTCATGTCTTGAAAAGTAAGTTAATAACAAACAAGTGACCCCACTATGAGATTAAACCAACCAAGCCATCTGCTCCTCTCGTCTACTAAAGATTCATAAACGAAACGTACCATTTTGCCCGATAGTTTCTTATGTTCGAACACCCATCTATAACCTTTTAAAACATCAATATTATTTCAACTTACATTAAAAATTTTTTTTTTTTTTTTTTTTAAGTCTAATCTTTCTTCTGTCACAATTTGTGTAAAATACATAAGATCATAATCATAAAAAATACAA
>JAUZNK010068726.1:0-14217 GCA_035046665.1 Euphysa ruthae
CTGCTACTGCTACTGCTACTGCTACTGCTACTTCTACTTCTACTACTACTACTACTACTATTACTACTACTACCATAAGCGGTACATGGTTCCATAAATGAGAGATATTTATGGAACCATGTACCGCTTATACCGCTTCTTGCAGCTTATAACGCCATTCAATATTTTGATGTTATTTGTTTCTCTGAAATATTTGACTCTATTTATTCTAGTGATGTTCATAGTTTATTTCTGCCGGGCTATGCTTTGATCAGATGTGATTTTTCTGGCAATTTGATGCGTGGTTGTGTTTGTATATATTTTTAAAATGATCTTCACATGATACGGAGAAATGACATTTTTTCCCAAGAACAGTGCCTTCTCACCTTCAGAAGAAAAATATGGCATTTCGAAAAGGCTAGATCAAATATAATTAGGCAAAGCATAATGATAAGTATGAATGGCAGAGAGCATTTGACGGCCTTGGGGTAAATCAACAAGTAGAAATCTTCAATGAAACTCTTCTAAACAAATTCAGGAGTTTCATACCAAACGAAATTTTGTCTCGCAAGGCTAAAGAGCCACCATGGATTAATAAAGATATTAAAACTTTGTTACGTTAAAAGAACTGTCTTTACAAGAAGTACATCTCTTGATGAACACAGTAAATCTTGTTATTACTTAATTTCTTTGAGTAAGGAATCCTATATTTTAAATCTTAGAAACAAATTAAATAATCCTACCACTTCTTCCAGAATGGAATGGAATATTTGTGAGTGATTTTAAAAGGAAAGCTAATCTATTCAACAACTTTTTCTCTCAGCAATGTAATATATTAAATAATTGTTCGCTACAAGACTATTTTTTTATACAAACCGTTTTTTTAAGTTAGAGTTTAACCATGAGGATTTATGCAAGATTATTAGAGATCTTAATCCAAGCAAAGCTCAGGGATTTGATTGTATATCAATAAAAATGATCCAACCATATATGGAAATTCTATTATCCTTCCTCTGTCAATCATCTTTAAAAATTCTTTTAAGAAATGAACCTGATGATTGGAAAAATGGAAATTTCATCCCTGTTAATAAAATGTTCTCAGATCAACCATAATTGACAAATATATTTGTTGCTAATATTCGGTAAAGTCTTTGAAAACGTTATTACGTTATTTACAACAATCTTTTTAACCACTTTACTGATAATAAGTTACTTACAGATAAACATTCATGCTTTAGATCTGGGGATTTCCCTGTAAGTCAACCTATTGCTATTACACATGTGATTTATCATGCTTTTGATGGCAACCCTTCTCTTGAAACTAGAGCTGCATTTCTTGATATGTAAAAAGCATTTGATAAGATTTGGCATGAAGTTCTCCCTTTTAAATCAAAATATTATAGTGTTAATAGAAAAATTTATAACATTTTGGAAAATTACTTAAAATATAGGAAACAAAGGTTAGTGTTAAACGGTGTAAATTCCTCGTGGAATGATGCAACTACTGGAATTCCCTAGGAATCTATCTTAGGACCTCTGATTTTTCTCACCTAAATTGGACTTGCCCAATGATATATTATCATCCACTAAACTGATTGCTGATGAAATCTCTATTTTTGTTATTATAAACTGCGTAGAAAAAACTTCTAGTGAACTTAACAGCGATCTTGCTGTTTCTAATAACTGGGCATATCAGTCGAAAATGTTTTTTATTCCTGATCCTAATAAACAGGCCACAGAATTCGTTTTTTCTAAAAAAAGAATTCGAGTTTTTCAGACTTTATTTTAATCATTTTAATTTTAATGACTCTTTTTTTTCAATTGTGGCTTATCAAAGACATTTAGGATTACTTCTTGATAGAAAACTAAAATTTTATCGCCATCTAAATGATAAGATTTCTAAGGCTAATAAAGGACTAGGTCTTATTAAAAAACTGTCGCCAGCACTGGCCAGAAAATCTCTGCTCACCTTATACAAATCATTTGTGCGTCCCGATCTAGATTATGCCGAAGTAAATTATGACCAGCCTCATAATGATTGTTTCTGTAAAAAAGTTGAATCCGTACAATATTACCATTTATTACCTAATCAAGGTTATGAATGCTGTATTTGGGTCTTGGTATTAAAAATCAAATTTATGGGCATTGATAACAATTTTTCTTACCGAAAATTTTTGTGTTTAGATATACTTCAGTTGTAGTTATGCTTCCTTGTATATTGTTTTTGCTGTCTTCAGTAAGTCATTGTATAATAGAGAAATAAAATAGTATTGGAAAAAGTTCTTAAATACGGACACCAGGATAAATCTGATATTATATGGAATACAAAACATCCCGCAAGAAAACATTTAAAAATTTAATATCTTTATATATAACCTTTACAACAGCAAAAATTTAGAAAAGACTTCATAGAGACATTCCTTTATTAAGTAGCGAACATTTACTTATTATTACCAGATGGCATTATTATGTTTTGCCTTTTGTTTTTATTTATTGTTCGCAATAATCTAAGCATAAAGTTGCTTCTGAAGTTTCCAAGCAAATTGCTTTCTGATGTTACTAAACAATTTTTTAGAGAAAGCTATAATGGTGTTTTATTTTCCAAGACAAATGCTGTAGAGATAGAAATTCATCTAAAAATTTTATATGTATATAGAAGACTAATAAAGTCGACTTTTAAAACACTTGCTACATTACAGAGTCTTCAGTTTTTTTGAAAAAAAAAACAAACATAGTATCATAGTTTATTGTACCACACGTACACGTGTGAAATCCAAATATTGTTGCACAAGTCTATAGAAATTATATTTAACCACGATACCTTTCCAAGGATGAAGATCCAGAAATCCCCTGTATAATATTTTAAATTTAGTAACAGCAAATGAAATGTCATGTTGTTTATTGTTTAACATTATGTACCAACAACCAAAATTCACAGGCCTTTTTTACAAGTGGAGGCAGTAGCTATTATTTACGATAGAATTCAAATATAAAGTTTATAAAGTCATTCTTTCACAAAAATTAATGGCATGACAAACATCTGGTTGTACCTATATACTAATAAGTTGTGGGGGAGGGCGACATAAAATATTGTAGTGTGTAGAGTGATTTACCGACAACAATGCCATTAAAGAATTTTAATATATATTTTCATGAGAATATGAGATTAAAAATGTTCATAAAAAAACTAAGGCTTGATAGTTTCGCTTAAATAAAAATTGATAAAAAAAGGTAACAGGGAAAACTATGAAACGGTTTTATGACATGGATGCAAAAATCGTTTATAATAATAGCCAATGGTGAATACTTTATACCTTGCTTCGAAGTGCTACGATGACTTCATCATACTTAAACGGTTTTAAATAATTTTCGCGAATAAAAAGTTTTAAAGTAAAACTACATTCCCTGCAATTCATCATCATTTAGGATCAGGAGATTATACTTTTCACAATTACCTAATCAAACACAAGAATATGAAATAATAGCAAACGTAGTGCTAAAAAATGTAGAGGGTATGAGTATAGGCAAAGTTGCTGAATTTCCAAATATTGCATTTAAAACAACCTAAACACAATACACAAATGCAACAGCATTTAGTTAAAATTAGTAAAGTGTGAGGGTAAAAGATTCAGCAAAACTTTTAAAAACAAAATATAATTAAAAAGTTAACTGTATGTCAAAATTATACGGTAATTTTTTCTTTAGGTGCCGTTGACTTGATGCAAAGTAAAAACAAATGAATTTTTGAACCCTGATTTTTATTATATAAAAACTGATGTACTAAAAAAGGAACCCTGGATTATTTTGAAAGAAATTTTAATTTTTTTTAAACTAAAATTTACGACAATTTGCCCAAAATATTTCCAAAAAAAGCCTTGTCGTTTTTTAGGGATACCTAAAATCATGTAAAGTTTCAGAAAAAGCTAAACTTAACCAAATAAATTTTTAAAACCTTCTTAGAGCATGGAAATAAAATAAAAATTACTTTGTGTCTCCAGGAGAAGTTTATATTAACACCATTATCATGTCACAACTCATCGTGGGGTGGAATATCTATTTTAGCTACAAACAGTATGTGAGGCTCTTCGTTAACTACAAATGCCTTTGCCCGACAGTTACCATATCGTTATGGAGTATCGTTGATAGATCTCGCAAATTTACTTAAAAATGTGGCATCAATGCTAAACAAAAAATCAATATAAAAGATTTACTGCAAGAACAAACGCACACGTTCGGGAGTTATAAATAATCTTATATTAGGGTACATAAACATACACAGTTTAAAAATATGATCTACTTAATATTATCAAAGCTAAGACCAAATATAAAATGATTCACTAATATAACAGCTGAGACTTTGACAGAAAACTATCTGAGTTTGTATGATAAAGAGTTTTAGATACAAAATCCAAGTTGTAGAAAATATAGGTCTTCTTGATTGGTTAATTATGATATCATTTATTTGCTTAAATGTTTCTACGCTTTTACGAAAAAGTAATCTCACTTTACTTTTTTACTTCCATAGTCAGCATAAAAAAAAACACATCATTTTTTTAATACTTTTCTTGAAGAATTTCTGCTTCAAAACGACTTACCACACTTTTTTTTTATTCATGCTGAATTTCCCCAAATTTGATCAGCCTCTTTGTTAACACACCACAATCTAAAACATAAAAAACAAGGAAATTCGCACAACACAGCTAATGTCAATTTTATATCGATAGAATATATTTCATTTCATTACTTTTAAGGTACTTTTTTTAAAGAAATCAAAAAAGTTGTTTTTCAGGACATGATAAACTTGTGAAATCGGAATTCGCGTACATAAAATAATGTCAAGATTTTAACTTTGTTTTAGCCTGCATTTATATGTTTGAGCTTGACGGGTTTCCACGCCAACACGGGGGTTACCTTGTACGACCCAGCCAGTTTGTTTTCTGCAATCAGCACAATTAGTTTGCACCCAATAAATGCTTTCGTGACCCATTTTACCGCTTGCACCTTGACCATTCAAATTCATAAGTATCCCCGTAGGCGCAGTAAATCAGAAGAAAGCGGTGTAACGTTTACTTGCATTTTAAGTTTCCTAGCAGGTTTGATTGTCCAAACTGCAGCCTCAGGACGCCACTCGTATCCGGTTACTTGTGTCACCATTGTCCATATCTCATAGGGCTATTCTCAACAAGTAGGTTTTCGACCCCGGTGGGAAGAAGTTTAATGTAGATGGCATCCATTCAAACCTGTAGAAAGTCTTCTTGGGGAAACTTCTCAGTATCTTTCGGGGCGCAACATGGTTGTATGAGAGGACGAATGCCCATGTACAAAACCATTGAGCCCTTGTTTTTTTGTCTTTATATTTAACATAGCGTATGCCATTGGCTTTCTGGAGATTCAATAGCAGATCTGTTCCTCCTAACACTTTGCAGAGGTAAACAACTTCGATGTGGTGACGGATAATAATGTTAGAACCATCAACATTCCTTCCGCGTTTCCCAACGAATTGGACAAACAAGTCTTTGCGAGGAAATTTGATAGTTGATTTGGTGCCAGTGCTAAAAATAACTTCATGGGTAATGGCTTCATTCATATCACTTGAGTCAAATAGGTTTCTGAGCTCAGGAGTGTTGATCCATCTCTGGTTTTCACGCAGATGCTCTCCCACTCGACTGACGGTATATGGATGGGTATTTGGATCGAATAACCAAGTGGAGAGCTGGACTAAACTAGTTAGGGTATGGAAGTCACTAAGGGGCAAACACCTTCTACGATCGTTCGCCTCAACATGCTCGTCGGGAACCTATACTCACGCACAATGTCAATAGCATCACCAACCATCCAATTGGGGAAACTTCGTATTTTAGTTATGATGATCGCATATCCAAATGGTGATGTTCCCCTATTCCTGCAGTCGTTATTGGCTGTTCCATAAACTTAACCGCCTTCCAAATGCCTCTTTATTTCATAACCTTCGGCCTTATATCTTCCCTCTCGAGCCACTTTCTGAAACTATAGCATAACCCATAGAGGTGATGGCTTTCTGGAGGATCTATTTTATAGATCCTCCGGTATATCATTCTGAGGCTCAGTTTAACCTGCTTCAGTAATCGATTTGATTACATAGAGTGACTTCTATTGCAAACCATTGCTCTCCACAAGAACTTGTCCACACAGCCAGTATCTTGTGATCAAACGAATGGCTTAACGAATGGCTAGTTAATTGTTCAATGGTTTTTTGTGCTGCAGGAGTCCGAATTCCAAATTTACGCATGAGTAATAAAGGTCGTACAATGCTGTTGTGTAGTTGGACATACTCAATTTTTGGTGGATCGATTGGAATTCTTGCCCAGGATTGGCTATTATCGCAAGGCAAAAAGATCTTTATTCTAGACTTGCAAAGCGCACTGTCCCACAAAGTGTTACCCAGAGCATCAACAGCAATTATTTTCATTTTGGGGGCAATATCAAGAGCAAACATGTCCCCACATCAGCAACCTGTATTTACGAGCTTCTTATCATTCTTGTATCAGCCCCCTACTTGGGCGTCAATCCAGTTCCTGCTCATGTCATATTGTCCTGGAAATGATTGATAAAGGAAGCGGCCGGAGCTCAAAATGAATATAAACCAAGTATTCTCGGCCTTTCCCGAAATTTTCTGATCATTATCGTGAAGAGCGCCGGTAACAACAGTTTCACATTTAATGCGTTGGTCAGAGACACAGGTTTCTTTAGCTGACTTACCTACAACATTAAAAAACTTGCAGTGTACATCAGGGTCCAAAATCTCTAACACTTCCGAGCCCATGTCTGTGGTTTCTCTAAGATCTTCTTCTTAAAACAAGACCCTCACCCTCGTTCGTCATATACAGGTTCTTGCTACCGGCCGCATGTCAAATCGACGACCATCGACATCTTCCTTTATCTTTCTCCAGATGATTTTGTCACCTTTGTTGATGTAGTTCCAGTCAGGGTAGAGAACTGGGGCGCTGTCGATACCTAGGGCCTACAATATCTCCTGATAAACTTGCAGATGGAGTTTCCCAGTATCTATCAAATTTTGAGAAATGTGATGAAAACCGCACGGTTTAAAAAGCAAAGTTGTGGACTTAGTCCCTGCACCAAATAGCCTATATGGAACTGGTGGTGTTTTACCAAGACGTAGCTGCAGGCAATGTGTGGCATAATATATGTCGCCAAAATTTTTGTGGCATAGTCGTAAGGCATTCACTTTCAACCACAGGCATATCATCTGCTTTCAGCGTTTAGTATAACCTGGTCTGAAACACCTCTTCTAAATGAAAAAAGCCAAGGTCTCGGAACTGTGGACAATGGGAGGTATAAGTTTATAATTACCTTTTGTATATCTACGCGAAGTCTGCTCCTCATTTAGATTTACTTTTGCCCTATTGTTTATTTACATGAAACCGTCCTCGCTTACATTAGTATTTTCCCAATTTTATATGTAAGCAAGGAAGGAGCCCAGATGTTCCCCACTCCGGATTGTAAACCCCAATATTCCCTGTGAGGCTCCACGAGAGCCTACGGGGCTTCCAAGTCAGAGTCTAAATCTCTGCGACATGAAAACCTGCAGTTAATGTGGAATCTATTAAAGTTCAAAAAATAGGTTATGTTTTGAGACTTAGAGACCAAATTGCTATACCACCTGCCAGAACTAAAAAATATGGCACAAACTCTCTGATTTTATGGCTGGTATTATTTGGAAATCACTTCCGAATATATACAAAGAACCGGAAACAACTGCCTCCTTTAAATCTTGCATTAACAAATGGAGAGAACGTTCGTGTCATTGTTTTATCTGCAGTTAGTTAATATGTATATATATATATATGTATATATATATCCTAAAGAAAGGAAATCAGAAACAAACAAAAAAAACATACCTACTTTACAAAAGAAATTCACAAAAATTTATAACAAAAAAAAAAAAGTTTCAATAAATCTTTTGCAAAATATAAACAATGAAAGGAAAAATTAAACAAAATTTACTATAGAATTATAATTAACAATTTACTATAGAAATATAAATAATATAAAAATGAAAAATCAAGTGTAACAATTTCTATTTCTAACAATTCCTATAAAAATTTACATCTATTTTATTCAATCTCATAATTTAAATACCATAAAACCTTTTGGGAACCAAAGAAAGAAGATATGAGAAAGAAAGAAGTGGCAAACAGAGACAATAAAACGTACTTCAGTTGCTCAAACCTTCCAAGATCTGTGGACAGCAAGAAAGTAGGACAACAGAAAAATAGGACAACAGGAAAATAGGACAACAGGAAAATAGGACAACAGGAAAATAGGACAATAGGAAAGTAGTCAATAAAACAATTGAAAGGAGGTTTGTTTAATTTATTTAAAAACTCGGTAAAATTTTTCATCTACAACGCCACAATTTTTTTTAAATTAAGGAACATTTGATCCATGTCATTTGTTAAAAATCAAGGTTACCTTTAGTTTTAAGTCTCAGAGCTTTTGAATAAATTATCTTCATGAAGAAATATTGTCTTTATTAAATACAAAGCAGATAGATATAGTCTTCCTAAAATTAGTCTTTAGAGTTTATTTTATCTAGAAAACATTTCGATTGATTACTATGGCAATAATCTTGTTTATTCTATAGTTAGGATTGCGGTACTATGAGTTAAGTTACTAATTTGAGTATAGTTTGCTTAGTCTTTTTCTATAAAATTCCAAATAAAAACTTTTACCTTAAATATGTAAATATGTGTTGTTCTTATTGTTATAATCTCAACTCATGTCAATTACAGGTATTTTCTCTTTCTTTCGACAAAATTAATTCGGCTATAAAACTCCAGTTAAAAACTTATTGTCTTAATTGAATTTTTTTAATGATTTAGACTTTCAAAGAATTAATTTTTGGTTGTCAATCATAAAAGAAAAACTTTTTATGCCTATTTTATTGGTGCTATATTTGTAATTTTTGGATAAATTTTTGGGTGTCCTTTTACTTTTAAGCAAATTTTTGTTTGAAGTTTATCTCCAGCAGCTAGTAATCAGTAGGGCCCATTTTTGTAGCATTAAAAGTCGATAATATATATATATATATACATTGCTAGCCGCAATGTTCAAAGTATTGCTAGCCGCATAGTTCAAAGTAATGCTAACCTCAGTGTACCAAGAACTGCTAGCCTCGGTCTCAAAATACTGTTAGCCTCAGTGTTCAAACTACTGCTAGTCTGAGTGGGCAATGTCATAAATTTTCAGTAACATATGTTATTTAATTATTTGATAGTCACTGACTTTACAAATTGTTTTTATTTATAATTTAATTTTGTTGCGGACCCTTTTTAGCAGCATATACTCAAGTTTAAAATATTTTATTATGATCCTTCTCTCTAATATAAACCTTCAGTCTTTTGGTTTCTCAGTTTTTTTTTGCAAAAGTAACGTATGTTACAAAAATTTAGAAATTCTGTTATATTTACCCATTTGCAACTTTTTTGTTTTTATAACTAAAATCGTTATCTAGCAAACTCTTTGAAATCATCAACAAGAATGTTTGTAAATTTTGACAATAGGTTGTTTGATGATTGCAAAAACAACTGCGGAAAAACAAAGGAGCTACAGTGAAAGAAAAAAATTACAATACAACCAAATCCTAGCAAAAGAAAGAAAAAGGCAAAAACTATATTATACCATATCCTCTAAGCTCATTAAAAAGCAATCAAAAGAGCGAAGAATTTCTGTGAAATAAAGGGCACAAAGATCTAGGGAAAAACCAAGATCTTACTTGAGAATACGAAGACAAGACATTGAAATCACCTTTAGTCGCTTCCTTTAATTTTTCAAAACGAGGTGGATCCTCACGAAAACTTACACAACTTAGCTATGACAAATTCCATCAGAGAATATCCATACTTGAAAATGATAGGCCATGATTAGCGCAGAAGCGTCATTCTTTAAAAAAAAATTTTTTCTTAAAACAGAAACCCTTTAACACCGAAAACAAAAAAACCAGTTAAAGTAATGAAAACTGTTGGGAACAAACCTGGTGAAGCTCTTCAAATCAAAAAAACAACTTCTTTTTGCAGAAGCAATTTCCTTAGAAATCCTGCAGGAAGGAAAAAAGTAGAAGAAGAATAAGGAAAACATCCGTACTATTTCAAGTGGAATAGTTTTGAAAAAGCATCGTCTTCTAAGAAATGCTGCTGCAAAAACTGATACATATGGAAGAAATTTATCGAATGCCAACACTAAATTT
Source organism: Euphysa ruthae (assembly GCA_035046665.1). Classification (NCBI taxonomy): domain Eukaryota; kingdom Metazoa; phylum Cnidaria; class Hydrozoa; order Anthoathecata; family Corymorphidae; genus Euphysa; species Euphysa ruthae. The sequence continues at coordinate 10,226 of JAUZNK010068726.1, forward strand.
ATCACAAATAAACCGAAGAGATGTTTCAAACCAGCTTTTTACGCAAAAGTTTTAGAACTTCACAACGTAGACGAAGTTTCAACAGATCTCCCTGGCAAGAGAGATGCAAAATAAATTCATCGAAAAGAAAGTTCAGAAACGGGTTTTAAACGATTACTTAAGCAATCTTTTTTGCTAAGTTCATTTAATTGTACATTAGCAACGCTTGCCCAAATGAGACCAAGCAATTTGGTCCTTGCAACATTTTCATCGTAAATCATCTCTTTGCTAGTAGGAGAAATCTGAAAGATTTCTTCAAACAGTCAACAAAATTATTAAAACGATCTCTGGCACAATGAAAGTTCATGCTATGCTTTTTTCCAAACTTTGGTTAAACCGCAGTGGTTTTTGGCTGAATGCAATGCTGCAATGAACTTGAAAAATCGGTAACTAGCATCGAAAGAGATATTTAACACATAGAAGAATAAATCTATAGATATTATTTCAAAATCAGAGATTTTCACCTTAAGTAGTGAGATTTAGGTAAAATAATACAGCTATAGCTAATGATATAATTAATATGCTTTAAAATACAGTATAGAAGATATTGTTTCACAGTTAAAAAAATTCTGCAAGATTTGACAGCCTAGACTAAAGCAAAGAAACCTTTTTTAAATATTTTTTTATCAGCATAGTTTGTTTCTCTAATGTTTACATATAAAACATGAGAAACAGTTATATTCCAAAAGAGTCGTGACCTTGAATTAAATAACTCTCTTCTACGAATACTTATGGTAATCGTTTTAGTGGTTTTTTAAACCAAAGGTCAAAACCCAGAGAAATTGGTTCAAAATAATACTCATCTCCTAAAGAAGCAGCCAAAAATTTAGAATTTCAAAGGTAAAAACCGCACACGAAAGAATTGAAAATCTTACATAAATTTGTTTTCGATCAGATAGTTACAAATTAAAGGAGCGGTTAAGTTGTTTAGAAGAAATGCAGAAATGAAAATTTGTAAATCATAAAAAAAAGGTAGCTATTTATATCGTATAATTTTTTTTTAAATCAAATTCGTTTCATAGATAAATATTGGGAGAGTCATGAAACTCATAAATTTCTTTCTTTGATTTTTGGACTTTATTTGGTTGATAAAAAAGCTGAAGTTATGGTTTGCAAAATAAATAATCTAAATTATAACTAGTGGCTCAACATGAAAAGAAATAAAACTCATAACTGGTATTGAAATAATCTTGTGTTTTTATCTACAATCATGTGCAAAATATTATGGGGCTTAGATGACAATAGGAAAACTTATTAATTAAAAAATAAATACCACAAGCAGTTATAAAAAATCGATACAACTCCCTTGGTATATTCAACTTTGATTTTATCATTAGGTTAGTAGGCTTAGAACTTATAAATTCAAAGAAAAAAATTCTTTGCTTGATCTAAGTGATGAAAGTGAAAAGTGCGTGCTCATTTGGGTTTGCTATCATTTTTGCGATTTTCGTCAAAAAATTGCTTTTACAATAGACCTCAAATATGAATTTCTGCTAAAATTTGATAAAAGTCTCATATAATATGCACTTGATTGTACATCTGTATTTAAATATGAAACTTTGCTATTACAGCTCGAATTTTTTTGTTTAAACAAAGTTAAATAATTCTCAACTTAAAAAGAAAGCCATGGCGAAGCTTCTGTTTGATCATTTTTCATCACAGACATAATTCTGTCAAAGTATAAAACACGTGTGCTTATTCATTATTTTGTTGTGCTTTATAAGAATACGGTAGGTGATGTATGTTACATCTCGGTGGCGAAATAATACACATTCCTTTAATGAAAATACATATAAATTAGATAACCGTATTTCAAAAACACGATACTTTCTTTATACGAACAAATAAAACGAGATTGTTTTAGGGAAAGCGATTTGAAACTCAGCTAAGTTATTCACTTCAATAAATTTTACATACACATGTTATTCGATATTGCTTATCTCCTTTGTAACAACTAATATAACACAAGAAAATATTATGCTTAATATTAATAATACAATAAATTTTCTCAAAACCTTTTGGTTGCAAAGGAATCAAGGAATTCATGTTACAAAAATTCTTTTTGATTAAAATATTTTTGTTTCTATGACATTTTGACGGAATTTCCTTTAGGCAAGGAAAAACATTTCAGGCTTAGCATGCTCTTGCTATCATTCTTATTTTCTGTCAAACCTCGAACCGAATGCCCTTGTCTCTTAAATAAAGAAAAAAAAACTGGTAATATTTTTTTCCTTTTAACGTCAACTTGTTAGGAACAAGTGGCTATATCTATATTTCAATGATTTGTACCTAATTGGACAAGTTTTAGTCAATTTACTTTTGAAGCATTTTAAATGAAATAATTTACAATATAATGCAAGAATATCGTTTATATCTTTAGAAATATAACAAAAGCAACAATGAAGTCATTTAATCAAACACGTGTTGTTAGTCCAGTACTACAAAGTTTTATCTACGGTGCGATCGGTTTAGTATCTCTGTTTACCAACATTGTTATAATATTGGTGATAGTTACTAACAAAAGAATGAGAACAATGAATAACAGTTTGTTAGTTAACTTAGCTGTAACAAATCTTGCAATCATTGCGTTTGGTATACCGTTTCAGATTGGTAATGTTTTAACAGAAGGTGGGATGCTTACATCAGGCTGGGGATGTGAATTACAGGGATTTATCTTACTTGTAGTTTTTGTAAGTTAGAATTGGAATTTCACCTTGATAGCTATTTATCGATACTTTTTGATTGTGAAACACAACATACATACACGCTTTAGTAAATACAAAATGCTAAATATTTTATTTGTCTACCCTGTGACAGTAGCGATTATATTCAGTTTACCACCAATTATTGGTTGGGGAAAGATGGGATATAACTTTCCACGTGCACATTGCTTTCCTGTATGGGCGAACAGTATATATTATTTACTGTTCCTTCAAATATTTAGCTTTACAATACCTTGGATAATATTAGTGATATGTTATTATAAAATAATTCGATTTACATTTTCATCTAAAAATCTAGTAGCAACAAGCCTAGATAGACATCGGATGGCAAAATATAAAGAGTATAAGTTGACGTTAATGCTACTCGTGACAATGTTTTGCTTTTTTGGCTGTTTTACGCCGTACGCATTTCTAGTTTATGCCGAGGGATTTTTCAATTGGCATGCTAATGAAGAATGCAGTTTTTGTGTGATGTCTTTAGCCTATGCAAACAGTATGCTTGATTTTTTTATTTACTCAGCAATGAGTGGTCGATTTAGAAACGCATTAGCTAAAACTTTACGGAAAATAACAGGAAATCTAAATAAAGTTGTACCGTTTGTTTCTAATGCTGATTAACAATATATTGTTGACACAATCGAAGCCGCATGTTTAATATATTGACCTTTATTAATGTTAAAAAAAACATCTTACGGAGAAATTATAAATTATGCCAATGTCTTTGATCGGGATTTTAAACGAGTCATTCTACTCACACCAGCTCATTACCCCCTATTCTCACCACACTCAAAATTGGACTAGGTTTAGAGCGGTAAAACAACAGGAAAATGGCTGTATGATCTATGAATGGTCTAAAATTTGGTTTGATATTAATTTAACGAAATATTTGGTTGCACCTGATTTAAAATTTAAATTTACACAACGTGAGTAGTTAGTTGATGTAATTTATAAAAAACTAAAAAAAAAAAACAGTTAGCAAGAAAACCGAAGCTATTTTGACTAATCATAATGTCATATTTCATAATACCAAATTACAAAAGTTTAGAAGTCCTCGCATAAGAAGTTGAAATGTCCATCTCAGCTGTAATTTGATTGTAAGCTCAAGATATGTCAATAAAAATAATGATCTTAAAAATTGAGATTATGAATTGAAAATAATTTTAAAAGAACGTTTCGACTCAAACTTGCTATCATGGAAGGACTTTAATATCGATAAACTTTACAAATATC
>JAUZNK010068737.1:0-11680 GCA_035046665.1 Euphysa ruthae
AGACTGATTCCTTTTAAGTGCTTCCTAAGATAAAAATGCGTGAACTTCCATTTCACTTGACTCAAGTAGTGCCAATTTATTTTCACATATCCTACATTTAGAAGGAGTTAAGAACCATTAAGGTCTTTGAAGTATGTAGTTATTTATAATATTAACAGATGTTAACGTCATTCAATGTTCCAAATGAAAAATGACCGAACGTTTATAAGAGGATTTATGGTGTATCAGATGAATCAATTTTCAACTGTGGTCCAGCCAGGAAGCGGTTTAGTGTAACCTTCTTTACCAATTAACCAGTATGTCTTAATCAAACCCTTACCCTTCAATTCAACTTCATGTCGATATTCGCATTTGTATCCGCCTAATCTTTGTAAGATTTGGTAAGTGTCGTTACTAATTTGGATACGGAGCGCTGAAAAAAAAAAAGAAATGATCTTATAGATGCAGTCACGTTTCTAATAATAACGGGTGCAAGTGATTAATGGATCGCTGCGATAAGTGAAAACTTAGTATCTAAGAAGTAGCAAATAAAAAGAAAAAAAAAATCAATTCATATCCATTTATCGCCTGATAGAAACTGATTGCTCTAGAGTACCAAATATAATAATGCTTTTTTTTTTCAGAAAAAGTCTTTTGAGTTTTTAATTCCATTGAGTGGAAAAAGCCCCTTTTAACGGATTACGAAAGAAGTGCTGTATCGTTTAAGACCAGCGCAGTCAATATAACAGACGTTAGTTGTATCTGAATAAATTTTAAAAAGAAACCAAATTGTATAAATTTACAGAGGAGCAAATGTAAATTTTTTTTAGGCAAAACCCAATGCAGCATAGCTCTCTAATAAAATGTTTTAAACTTAACGCTTGGGCATATTTAGGAACTCTTCAAACATTTAGTACAACATTAGGAACAACTCTACCTTACACCATAGATTCGTAAAATTTTAAGAACATTTTATCCAAACTTTTATCAGATTTATAAAAGTACCTTTTATGGTAAAAAGAATTAGGATTAAACCCATAATTCTCTGTTAATTTTTGCCTCGTTTACCCATATCATTCTGGCTAAGCATAGCTTTTATGCCTATAATGACAAAAAAAAAATTATTCTAGTAAAATAAGAGAGCTACCGTTGATTTTGTCGCAGAAAATATTTTTTAGTAAACATTTTATTTTTTAAATAGGTGCAAATATATATCATACTTACGCCACCCACTTGATTCCATCTTGGTTGCTACATTAACAGCTTCACCAAACAAACAATATCGTGGCATTTTTAGTCCTACAACACCAGCAACCACAAAACCTGTATGGATACCAGCACGCATATACATCTTTGTATGGGGTAAATGTGCAATTTTAAATGTATCAACCGCATTCAACAGATCAAGAGCAGTAGTACAAATTTCGCCGGCGTGTAAATCACCATTACGTGTTGGTAGTCCAGATACGATCATATCTGAAAAATTATTGAAGTATGATTTATCAAGTTTAGAGAAGCACGAATCAATTTAGATGAAGTAAATTATATGGTTGAATCAATATGTAAAGTCACCACCACACTGGTAAAATGGTTGATGAATGCCCACGGACTGGGATTACATGACAGATTAATTTTTGTCGCTTTTTAAAAACTAGAAACTAAAAAACTTCGAAGTAACTTTGAAACTATAATTTTTTTTTCAATTCATTTTTCCTATGAAACATAACTTCATGACTTCATAAACTTAAATAAGAAATAAATTACATTGATATCCTTCCTGGCCCACTACATTGAAATTTAACAAACTCGACTGAAAATTTCACCAAGTGAAACTTAATTTATAATATGAAGATACAACAACATATCATTTCTTTGTTTGATCTTTTTGATATCAAAGTTTCTAGATTTTCGGTGAGGTAAAAGCTGGATTGTATTAGAAAGCAACTTTTAATGGATATTTGCTATATGATATTTTGTCTGTATTTAAGTTTTTAAAATAATGTAGAACTCTTTTTATTTCAGCGAAAAAGCTTATGCGGTTCTCAAGTCATAAGTGTTTGATGTTTTGGGCTATCATGTGAAACAGGTCTATTTATGACATCACAATTATGCATGACACATTTAGGACATCAAAGCTCCTTCTATATCTTCAAAAGAATTTAAAAATAATTTTTGGTAGGGTATAGATAGGGTAGGATAGATGATTATGTTTTTATTGATTCTGTACATTTACAATTTAATCATTGACAGGTGGCTAGTTCCAAGCTCTTTTATCTTTCTGGTTTACTGATTATAAATAAAGTTTGAATTCTCAAATAACCTTGAAAGTTTTTGAAGAAAATCTTTATAACATGATAGATTTGCATGTGCATCTTCTTTGAAAAGCGAAAAGTCGAAATAAATATATTCCACATTGTCCAAAAACCTAAAAGGGGCTGGAAATAGCCACCTGTCAAAAATATAATTATTTATAATTATTAAATGACATAGACACATCACCTTACCAAAGATTACTAAAAATCTGTTGTTACTTCTGATGAAAACTTGATGTCCTAAATGTGTTATGTGTCCTAAATGTGTGATGTCATCACAAGGCTTGTTTTAAACTATACCTCAAACCTTCAAATGCTTATAACTCGAGAACCATTTGTGCTACTTTGATAAAATAAAAAACATTCTTCATTATTTAAACAACATTTTAAATAGAGCCCAACATGTCGAAGTACCTTGGAGTCCCTTTAATATGTTTAAACGTTTTCAAAGTTTGATCAGTTATGTTTGCTTCCTATAATGCTAAAATTCTAATTATCTAAAGAACATAATTTCTGCGTGGTAGTTGCAATCTCAAGTAAAAAGACTATTTCATTCTTGAGGTAACTTTGGCATTTTCTCGCTGGCTAATGACTGATTGGAAAAAACAACAACAAATTATTCAGACACAGTGGTTGCACGGATAAAATTGTTAATGACCTCAAGCAATATGGATAGGAAAAAAATATAACTTACAAGCGTCACCGATAGTTTCTACCTTGTAAACGTCATAGTTCGCAGCGATGCCATCAAAACAAGTGTACATATCATTAAGAAGTGCAACAACTTCTAGTGGTGTGCTAGCTTTCGCAATGGCAGTAAAACCAACGACATCACTATTGATGATTATATAAAAAGAATATTTAAAATCTTTCATTATTATTAACTAAGATATTGCTTTAGCACTTATGTTGCTGGCCCTCACTTGCCCCTCCATAAATCCTAAATAAATTGACTGAAAAAATATCCTTTTAACTTATCTTCGGGTATATTTTCCATTGTTGTTGTCTAATTCGTGTAGCCTATCACAAAAAGTTTACCTTAGCAAAATCTATGATCTACATGTTATACAATGCGCAAAAACACGTTTACCACTCAACAACTAGCCTGGATAATGAAACATTTTGCTGATTGTAAATGCACTTTACTATTTGTAGTGAGAGTTTAGCCCACTTAAAATCTGTAACTATTGGAAAAAATTTCACGAATGGAGAATTATAAGTTATGAGCAAACTTTGGAAAATAACATTGGAACTTTACTTTTTCAAGAAATGAATTTAAACAAAAAAAAATAAAAATCATTAATACTGTGGTAAAAATCAGTAGTGATCAGATAATGTTAACCCAATATGTTGAAAATATAAATATATATACTTATTAATACCATGATCGAATAACAAAAGTGATCACATTCTATAACGCAATTAAATTGCTTCATAGGGTTATTATTCACAATTTGCAACCCAATATTGGAAATAAAGGAAAGTTCTTTTTTAAATTGACCATAAAAACCATCCCATAATAAAAACATTAAATAACTTGACAAAAGATTAAAAATTGATAAGCTACAATTACCTGAAGTAGATGGTAACAAAGTCAAAGTGTTCAGGTTCAACACGTTTTCCTTGTTTAAGATCTTCAGCAACAGACTTCGGCAACAACCCTTAAAAGATAAATTAACTTTTATTTCGCAGAATATTTACTTACTCATCTTTTTTTACAATTAATGAAGAGAATAGTTTAATGCATAAACCGTCCGCAGAAAATTTAACGTTGTACACAAACAAGCCAAAGCTTAACCAATTTGTGAAATACCTTTCCTGTAAAAAAACCAAGCTAAATTATATATTGAAACAACATTTTTTTTTCTGCCGTTTTATGCGCCTAAAAATAGCGACTTAACCGTGAAAAAGAAGTTGAAATGCTAGCGATCATAGCGCAAATCGCTAACCACTAAATTAAAGATCTACAAACATGAAAAGTGGCAACCATATAATATCAAAGAGAAACTCCTCATACTAAGGCTAACATAATAGACTTGGATAGAATGCTCAGTATCTTTACAACTTTTAAAATATGTAAAAATTTCGAAATTATGCCAATTTTAAAAATAACCAGGACTTTAAAATATGACAAAGAAGTGATTCACCTCTCATTTTCTTCAAATTTTATTTATAAATATCTGCTGATATCAGCATTTTGTTATTCACACTAAAATATTAAGATTCATTAATTCAGTTATTTAATACCACATTATTTGATTTCAATAACAAATGTGAACAAACGTGAATAATTGAATAATGATTTAATGCATATTATATAATTAAAAAAAAAAAAAATATTGTAAATGAGATTCCAGATGACTTATTAGTTCAAATGATATCAAAGAAGAAAAAATCTCGTAAACTTAATGTACATATTGCATATTACATGAGAGATTAAAAAATTCAGGTTCTTTTGTAGATTTTATCAGTATTTGCACAAAACAAATAATTATCGATAAAAAAGTATATTTTACTGAATTTTGTACAAAATATAGAGATTTTTGGGGGCCTTTTTTTGCGGGTATTATTTGAGAATTGGGGTGAATCTGTCAAAATCAGCTAAGAAAGCAGTGGCTTATCAGAGAGAGACGTTTATTCAGGAGTAGGGCACAACCAACCATTTAAGATACATTAGTCTACTGTGCTTACAAAAACTGCTATCATTCAGCGCTTTTACACAATTTTTTTTTAATGCTTTTTAAATGAAAAATGTGTATCATGAGATATTTTGAGAAAATAAAAATAGCAATAGGTCACTTAGGCAATATTTCAGGTTGTCAATGCTTCAACAAATCACGCCATATGTAAAAAAAAAAAAAAAAAAAAAATAACACTCACGAGATACGAGATCTTCAGTTTTTTGCTTCTCTTTAGTCAGCTGTTTAGTACGTTTGTTTACAATATCTTCAAGGTTTCTAGAGTATTTTTCTAACATAGTTACTAAATGGTCCATAAGTTCTCCTTTCTGAGGCTCAATGCGGTCCACTTCATTGATACATTCCTTTAATGATGGTCGCTGGGTTTCGTCTTCCTGCCAACATGATTCCATCAACTAAGAAGCATTCATTTAAACATGAAAAACAGGCAACCTTCATTTAATGGCGTTGTTTAAAATTTTTCAAAAAGAATATTTGCTCAAGAAATAACAAATAATAATCATTTGTTTTATGATGTGTAACAAAAAAGTTTGACTCATGCAAATAAAAAAAAAAAATTCTTTCTGTTTGACTGACTAAGAATATTTGCACAATAAGTTTTTACTGATTTTTACAGTAAAATATAGCCAGCTTTGAAAAATGCTTTTAAATTCATTACGTCTTTAATCACATTATTGCATAAAACCTTTGTCTAATCATGTTCCAACAATTTCTCTAGGATTTAACTTTCAAAAACAACATTTTTCACAAAATATTTTAGCATTTCATAAAAAGATCAGGTACTTATTATGATTTTGTAATGTGTTGAAAGGAAAAATATTGTTTTTTCCATTTAATGTTAAGAGTTATAAATATAAAATCATGACCTTTTTTCATGCAGATGTAATTATTGAAGTATTTAGTGTATCAAGTTGTTTTTATTTATTCATCTGATGAAAACATCTTCCATGACTAATCATTCAAAAATTTTCATTTGATAGTAATAGTACAAAATAGGAGCACACCTGAGTGATTAATACATACAATAACGATTTACTGTATATCAAATATTACATATTTTTCGAAGCCGTGTAAAAATAATCTTAGGTAAAATGAATAAGCAAAAAAATTCATACTTTCTTTAAGGCTTTTCGCTTTTCATACTTAGTTGGCCATTCATTTTCTTTAATACAAGGTCGTATTATACCTCCAGCCTCAATGTTCAATTTAGCCAAGTAATCGTTCCACACCTACGAGAAAAAATTTATGAAAGCAAATGTATATTTTATATTTACCTTTGCAAAAAACTATAAATGTTCTAATCAATTCCTGATCAGACCATTGAATACAGGGAAGTTTTAATTAGATAATTTCTTCTTAAGTCATAATACTCAGAGATAGAGAAGAGATGCATATTTATGGTATTGTATTATATTAAACTTATTTTAAAAAGTTATGTTTATAGAATGGCGTCATTTTCGATTTCTTAAAACTTTTTCGAAAGTAATCACAAGGTAAACTCTAATTTATAAATAAATCCCAATAGAAAATTACCTTATACTTCAAAGAAATTCTGAAACCATTTTTTTACCTTTAAGCAAGCTTCATCCCTTTTTCCAGCAATAAGTCCAATGATTTTATCTTTTTCGAGGAGCACATCAGTGAATGGAATGTCCCGGGTGCACATTTCACTCATCAAAATACCCAGACTACAAATATATAGTATTATTTAAACTAAAAAAAAAATTTAAAAAGCATCATACTTATTAATAAACTCCAAATCTTAGTAATATATCCATTGTAGTAATTATGATCTTATTTAATAATTAGTAAACGTCTCTCTTAATTAAAGCCACTCATATGCAAATTGCCTCCTGAATTGTACTTTCATCAAAGTCAAGTGAGATTAAAAAAATATGTTAAAATTATGACAAGATAACTAACATTTATTCTCTATTGAGATTTCACCAAGCTTATAATCAAAAGAGCAATGTTAGAGTGTTAAAATGAACTCAGTAAGCAACCACATTGAAGTTAGGTCTTAGCATACTAGTTAAAATCTGCTCAGTCAATTTGGACATGACACAAGATTTAATCTCGTGTCTTTTTCAAAAAAAAAATGACAAAGTCAGTTTTTAGACAAAATTTACTGCAAAACTTCTCAAAATAGCCAATTCGTCAAATAATCAAAAATAATACTTTCTAGTATCACCCAAAATTCAAATATCATTCTTCGAAAAAGTTTAAAAATAATATTATTCAGCCAAATAAAATTTTTTGTGAAACATGTATAACGTGAAATCCAAAGAGAAAATTATGGAGAACATCTGAGGAAATGAAAAAATTAGTGATAAATGCCCATTACTTCCTTGTAAGAATGGGAGAATCCTACTATTAATTACTTTTTCTATTAAGGTCAAGTTTATGAAATCAATGTAACATCTAAAATAAAAAGATTTACCTGTAAATATCTCCTTCAACAGAACCACGCCCCACATGGTCCAAATGATAAACACCAGCTTTGAGAAATTCAGGTGCAGTCCATAGCAGGCTACTGTGGAAAATTAAAATTAAGTAATTTAAATGAATAATTCACTTTCTAACCGTTCAAAAATATTTAAAACTTAGAGAAATATATATATATATTTATGTCGCTTTCTGCAAAGCTTGAAGCCACAATTAGGCAGGAAGCAAAAAAACTCCAAACTTACCGCACCAAAGTGCTACTCATACACTGAGTTGGCGAAACCCGGACTTGAACCAATGATCTTATGGTTGGGAGTCAGATGATCTACCGACAGAGCTATCCGGGTACAAGTCTAAGAAACTTTGCATATTTTTTCTGCTTTATGCTATTTCCCAAAATTCCCATATTTCATAAAGAATCAGATAAGGTAACTGAATAAACAGGTTTGCTGAACTAGCATAGTTTAAATCGTTTAGAAATATTTATACCAAGTTTTAAAAAAAAAATTTTTCGAATTTGCACAGACCAAGTACTAGGTGTCAAAGGTGGACTTATGATTGACATAGAATAGGCAATATTTTGCCTTGAGATTTTCTTTTAGTTAAGTTAAATTTTTATTTTACTTCAAAATGCAAGTTATAGGCTCTCCGTTATATACTGCCACTTCATATAATACATAAAAATCTATTGTTTAAACTTCATTAAAAAGCAAGCATTTTAGTGACTAATGGACAATCAATCCATTTTATGACATGTCCAACAAAATTAAATTTTATACTATTATAACAAATAAATAAACGAATAATTCCTCAAACATACTAAACATGCGACGTGTTTTTATCAGTGGAAATCATGGAAAAATTCCTAATAAAAAAATTAACTGAAAAAAAAATTAAGCCTCAATATTTAATGGTATTTACATTCACTGTCAATCTTTGATTCAAGTTAAAGTTTGCCCTAGGGAAAGTGAAAGTGAAATTTCAATTGAGCATCCCAATCTGTTATGTAGTTGATAAGAGGAATGTTGTCAATAAACAAGGGCTAGTGACAAAAAAATTTAATAAATAGACTTGGAAATAATATTTCAAATATATCATAATATAAATAAATATAATATATAAATATAATATAATATAATAATAATATTTAGAAAATGTTGAGTTAAGACAAAAAAAATTTTTTCAGGTCTTGGGGAATAGCTTAACATTTCTAAAATTACTGATATGCCTGTCCAATTTATTAGAAAAAGTAATTCCTAATTTATATAAAAATTTTGGGTCATAAATTGAGCCAAGGACCTCAGGCAAGAATTTTCAGCAGGTGACCATAGAGGGCTAAATACCCTATAGACCTTTAATTTCATAAAATTTAAAAAAAAATGAAAATTTTTTGAACAGATTTTGATAAAATGAAGCTTATAGGCCTAAAATTACAATGTTTCTGGTCCTGGGAACTGAGTCTAACAAAATTTTTATGACATTTCACAAACAATTAGAAAAATTTATTTCAAGAATAAAATTACTGTTTTGAGTCATGGCGTCTGGACTCCACAGCATTTTCAAAATGACTGATAAATCTAATCTAGAAACTACATTTCCTAATAGATTCCGAAATTTTATTAAAATCAGAATATAACTTTAGCAGAAAAGTAAAATGAAATCGTTTTTGGGTCGCAAATGTGAATTTATAACAGGAGGTCATAAAGTTAAAATATTCCCCCATAGTCGCTCAAATTTTAAAAGAAATTATTGCATATACGGATTGTAAGATAATTAAAAAAAAAATTTATATAAAGTCAGTATTCGGATCCAGTACTGAAAAACAAACTTTTTTTTCAAAACCTAAAATAACGACTTATGACCTTTGTGCAAAATTCCAGAAAAATCTAATGAGAGGTTTCTGCAATGACGAAAGGATAGAAGAACAGACATACGAAAGAATGGAAAAACATGGGTGATTTTATAATTCCAAAAAGAAGAATGAATACAGTTTATTTGAAAAGTTATAGCTATTTTTTTGATGCAAACCTTTTCCTTAAAAACCCTTACAAAAAAATTAGTAGCAATTTTGAGCGCAGCAAAGAATATCCAAATATCAAACCTCAAGCTTCAAAAATACCCGGATTCACTAAAATTAGAAGTAAAAGCCTTAAGAGATTCTTGACACATTAACTGCTTAATGTTACAGAGCTCAACAGTTTTATTGAAAACATAGCAGAATGTTTAATATGACTGTTCAACGTTGTTAATTTTGAAGAAAGCAATACATTAGACTTGGCATACCAACATAATAAACAACTCTCTCAACTAAAATGCCTCCCAAATTGTAACCGCCAAAACAAATATCACTACATAAACTAATCTTATATTGACCAAACCAATCCTAAAATTAATGCATCAAAAAGATTAGCCCATGCCTTAAGTAAAGAGGCAGTTAAAAAAGGAACAAACCGCAGACAACTATGGAAGATTATGTTGATTCTATTTGGTCATCCTGCAAATTAGATGCATGTGATAAAACATGAAATTGAATAAAAGGTTATTACCATAAACAATATGAAACTTAGTGGATTAATGAGAATTTTGAGAATCTGATTAAAAAAAAATAGAAATGCTTGAAAAATATAGCTAAATTAAGATAAAAAAGGCATACAGCTAAAAGACTTATAAATCAAATTATCTAGAAATGAGAGACAAAGTAAAATTTATTTTAAAATTTGAGAACCAGGAAATCACAAGTGAAAGATATATAAAGGATGATAAAGAAATCAACAGAATAGTAACAAGGAAAAACTATGTCACTTGGAAATGCTCCTATCAGCAACTATTAAACGTTGAGTTCCCCTGGAGTTAAGAAACACCACCAAATATTAGGCCTATTGGAAGACTACCATAACATAAAATGTGATAATATCAAAAGAGATATAAAAAACTATTAAGTAAAGTAGAAATAATCAGGAGTTATGGTTTAAAACTATCTAACCTTTTGAAATATAAAATATTATAAAAATAAAACAACCCCAGCAAAAATGATAATATGTTGAAATGATAAATATCAATAACTCATCATTATTTACTTGTATCACAAAAACGAATAAAGTAATTATAAAATTTAGATGGCCTTACCTGTAATTGCTTTTCATAGGATCAACTATGACGCTTAAACGAAGTTTATACGGTCCAACTCCTTTTTGATTTGCCTTGAAACCAAACAATCCGTATCCTACAGTAGAATTTTAAACTTAGATAGAATAAATTGCAGAAAAATTTCCCTACTTCTTGATTGAATATCTTTATCACCTGCACATTACATGGTTATGTAATTGAAAAAGTAAATTATGAATGAAATAAACTCTTAGTGGCTAATGGACTCCTGCAAGCTACTTTACCAGCAAAAAATAATTTTCTAAAAAATTAAATGAAAAAAAAACAAGAACACATTTAACTAGGCGTTGATACTTCGCAAGGTTTAAGCAATTCATGGGAATACGAGAAAATCAGGTAATGGGTAAAAACGGTTATCAAGGTTCAAGTTTGATCGGAAAATTTGCACAAATAGGTAAGCTGTCCCAAATAAAAAAGTAGCTATTTTATTAAAATTTAAAATGGCTAAAATAGAAAAATTAAAATGACTTATAAACAAAAGTTTTTTCTGTCAATGTATGGTTGAAATAGTTTTTTAATAATTTTTGGCCGTATTGAAAATAAACTTAAATAAGCCACACACTTTATGACCGTCACAAGATCACAGCTGAATTTAGATAGTAAGCTTTAATGTATTTATTGATACACAATTAATTGTGTATATGGGTAGATAAACCAGAGTCGGGAAGGAGGTTTCTGCTGAAATTGTTGCGATTGTCAGAGATAGTGGCATCATTTGGCTAAACTTCCAGAAAAGAGAAAACTTAAAATAAATTTGATCTCTTTATAATTTGTTCTGCATTGTAAAAGACGAAAAAAAAAAAAAAAAAAAAAATTAACTAATAATTAAAATATGCATAACACTCACAAAAAACTTTCGTTGAAACACAGCATATGTTAAATTCATAAATGTATGAAAAAAAAAGTATACACATTGGAATACAAAGCGTTGAAACACAGCATATGAATATGTTAAATTCATAAATGTATGAAAAAAAAAGTATACACATTGGAATACAAAGCGTTGAAACACAGCATATGAATATGTTAAATTCATAAATGTATGAAAAAAAAAGTATACACATTGGAATACAAAGCGTT
>JAUZNK010068748.1:0-14216 GCA_035046665.1 Euphysa ruthae
TATTATCTGTCTGACTTAATTTCAAGTAATTATAGTTTCTTATACTTTTATTGAGAGTTGGATATATAGCGTTGGATGCGTAATTAGCAACTGGACTAAGATCAACAAAAATGTAAAATTTCTACTGAAATTTAGGGGCCTGGATCCAAATGTCCTAATTTGGCCATTTTAGGTCCATAATACCCTTTTGTTGATAATTCAATTTATACAAAACTTTCAGAAAACTAAATACTTTATGGGATGCGTAATTGAGAGATGTACCAGAATGAATCAAATATTTTAGAAGTACCCCAATTTTAGGGCCTGGTTTCAAATGTCCTAATTTATTTGGGCATTTTTTGGTACATGATATCTATTTATGTATTATTTCATGTTTTTTTTTGTATTTTTTGTATTTATTTTTGTGATTGTCACTGATAAATAAATCATTATATATGCATAATTACTTCACAAAGTTTCAAACATTTTCTTTTCAATCTGTGGCTTTCATTGAGTTAACTTTTACAATGAGCAAAATGTTTCCATTTTCAATTGTAATCCTGCTTTTTCTTTGTTGTTGCACACCCACTTCTAGGTGACTTCTTTACTGCTATGCTTTTCATACATCGTCCACCTTTCTAAATAAAGATTATATATATTTCATTTATTATATATTAATAATATTGCATTAAATTTATAACTTATAATTTATAATTTTTTTCAAGGTAAATTTAGTTCTAAACCAGAATGATATATAAATTTTGGTTAAATTATGTTACTGTTTGTAATTTAGATTATTAGAAAGTTTTTTATTGAAATCCAGTGAAATTAGTGCATAAAGAAATGGATGACATAGTAGCTAATACTGATGATATACGATTCGACATTGAAACAGCACTTGAAGAGCAGCTTGGTATTCAGCCACTACCTTTTCCTGGAATGGACAGTAAGCAAAATCTGTTGTTTTTTTTTTTCTTGCACTTTATTTTTTTTTTCAAATTTTTTTTTTCATGGGCATAGTTTGTTGTTAAAGCACCATGGCCACCATGGACACCATTCTTTTATAATTTAAACATTTTAAAAAATTTTCTCAGAATTTATTTTGCAAAATCTATCTTTAAGTTAATTAAAGTTAAGTTATAATGAGAGGAGTTTGCATCTCATCGTTGATATGAATGTATTGGTTTACTTTTATGCTTTAAAAAAAAGAAGGGCTGTTAAAGGTATCAAGAAAATTTGTGTAAAAAGTTTATTCATGATGTAGAGGAAATTTTGAAGGTTGTCTGAAAAATAAATTGAGTTAAAATAAGCGCTAATATGTTTTATGTATGAATTTTATTTTGCGATTAAACAGTTTACGATTTATCCTTGTTGTTTTGAAATGTTTAAGTTGATCTTGTAAGTATCGTGTTGGTTATATTTTTAAATTTTCAAATAATTTAAGTATTAAATAAACTTGTGTCATTTTATTTCTTGCCATATTTTGTTTTTTTATTATTAATCAATTAGTTAGGCGGCTGTAGGGGTGGGCATGGGATAAGGTGTATTGTGTCCCCAATATACTAATAAACTTAAACACCTGACTATTAGTTCTCCAAGCACAATAGTGTTACATACAGGGAATGTTCTTTAAGCTTATGGAGCTTATGGAGACACTAAAACTTTGTTACATTTAAAATATGAATTTTTAGAATCAGGTGCTGCTATCTGTGACTTTTTTATAAACAGTCATTGTACACGTGGTCAGCTATGTCCATTACGTCATATCAGTGGACATCAAATGGTGGTTTGTAAGCATTGGCTGCGAGGTCTATGCAAAAAAGGTGATGACTGTGAGTTTTTGCATAAATATGATATGGAGAAAATGCCGGAATGTTACTTCTACATTAAATATGGTGCGTAATAACTTCCATTGTATTGCTTACTTTGTTGTTTTTATTTAGTTTATTTTTCAATATGAAACAAAAAACATGAATGCTAAAATTTTGGCTTTTTTTTTCTGCTTAGGTGGCAATCAACTATTAATTTTTCCTGCATTGATTCTTTTTAAATGCTCATGTGGTTAAACTATTCAAGTGATAATCACTTATTTTAACTCTTTTCTCAATGTTATTATGGTGTAAATTTCCAGGGAAAAAAGCTGATTTGGCCTGATAATATTTAAAGTTATTTTTTAGCTGAGCGTTATTGGTTTTACAGTTATTATGAAACAGAAAAGATTAAAAAAATTAAAAAGGTACAGCAGTAAACAAATAAAGTATCGAGACACTTTTAGCTTAAATTAAAAGCTCATCTTAGATTTTAAATATAACTTAAGAGATGATTTTTAGCAAATAGGTTTTTAATGTATGTTACTTTCGTTTGAGTTATCTTTTCAGCAGTATAAAACTATTTGTTATGATTTGTTGTTTTAAATTTTATGCTTGAAGGGTCTGTGGAATATGGCAAATATTAACTCAGTGTGATGCGTTTATAACAATGTCATTCCACCTTAACCTAACAATTGATCCCCATATGACCCTCTCAGATTTTATTTATTTTTGAATACTATACTCATTTATAGAAGGAAAGAAAATCCTAAAATTTTCAGCTCAATATCTTAAGCGGTTCAGAAGTTATGCCTGTTAAAATTTAACAAGGTGAGAGGAATCGCCCACAAGGGGTCTCAATTTTTAAGTTTCTGTCAATTTCAAGAATTAATAACCTTTATACTTTAGACATGGTCCTCAAATTTAACAAATCAAAAGAACTCCAAAAGTGGTGTACAAAATATATAAATTGAGTATTTAAAATATTCAAAAAATTTCGTAATGGCTACCTAAAATTTGAAAAAGCACCAAAAATAGTCTATATCATATAGGACATGATATCATGCTATTTTACGACTGCGATTTTCATACATATCTATCCATTGGCCAAAGGACTTACCTAGAGAAAATTTCAAGTTGATTTTTGAGATATGCTTCTGAAATTATGAGATCTCCAAGTTCTCATTTCCCCCGACCCATTAAATATTGAGCTTAAAGCTTTTTTAGCCATTTTCTTCCTAAAAGTTAGTTTAAAATCCATCAAGAATCCACTTCTTTTTTTCTTTAGTTAGTGTGATTTTGGTGTAATTCCTTTAGGCAGCCATTATGAATTTTTTTTCCTTGGAATTGACGGAATTTTTAAAAATTGATGCCCCTTGTAGTCGATTCCTCTAACCATGTTAACTTCAAACAGACATAACTTCTGAACCACATAAGATGTTGAGGTGAAAATTTGAGGATTTTTTTATCCTGCGTACATGAATATAATATTCAAAAATTATATAAATCTGAGGGGGTCACTTAAAGTGAGTTTTTAAAATTTTTGTTTGACATGGGATGAGCCATCAATCAGCTGGGGGATGTTTCCACCGATTTTATTCTATGTACTATATGCATTATTAGCATAAATTTGATTTGAAGTTGAATTGTTTTTTTGGTATGACATCAAGACTTTTCACTAATGTGATTATAAAGCAGAAAGTTTTCTAACACTACCTAAGGAGAGAAGATTCTTGACAGACAATGGGCGAAATTTTATTGTTTAGGTAACAACTGTAAACTGCCGACCCTAATTTCTAAAGCGCTAAAAAATAGTTTAATAACAATTTGATTGTTCAATAAATAAAAATACATCCTCTATGACTAATTCTTCTTGAAATTTCACACGCAATTGGCTAAATTTGAAAATTATTACAGAAAATTTGTTATTTTTGTAGGGCAATGCAGTAACAAAGAATGTCCATTCTTACATTTGGATCCTGCTGATAAAATTAGAGATTGCGCATGGTATGAAAGAGGGTTTTGTAAACACGGTAAGGATATAAAATACATATGCATGATGCATATGACATGTCATTAATTGACTAAAATTTTAGAAGACAATGTAAATCTTATGTTATAATATTAGGTTTGAATTTCTAGAATACCATAAGAATGAGGAAATATTGTAAATAGAGGATTTAAAATTTTCCATGAAATTCCAGTTCAAATAAGTTTATATTTGATTTTAATACTGCTGTGTACATGATGGACCCCAGTTAGAATTCAAAAGTTTCCTAAAAATAGAATTTCCCATGTATTGACCTGATCGGCATAGCATTATGTTGGATATTCTAAATTTATAAATCAATATAAAACAATTTTTGAGAAAATTTGTTTTAATATTAATAATAATAATAATAACAGTAATAAGCTCATTTACCATTTTATTTTTATTGTGTGATTTTTATATTCGTATCAACTCAGATCTATGGAGCCTTTATGCTCAATAAGGACGTGGAAAAATGATATGAAATTGGTAATTGAAAACTACTAGAAAACAAGCCTGTATTTAGCTAATACTAGCTATTTTAAAGTCAAATCTTTTATCTGTTTGCAATTTTTTTAAATGATGTCTCTTGAAGTTAGCTTGCAAAAAAGCAAGTATTTTTGAAATTTTTTATTTGTTGCCTTTTTCTAAACCCCTAAAATCACAAGTTTTCGTTCTTATAAATGTTATAATATATTGTTATATATTATAATATATTATTATATATAAATATTGACCAGAATTGAAACTAATGAAAATCATTGAATATATTAAAAACCATCTAAATTAATATGTCGGCAATTTAGATCTCATTTGGAATTGAAAAGAAATTATGGCAGAGTGCAAAACTTAAGCACCAAGATTTTGATTACTTTGTTTTTAAATAGTTAATTTACAGCTAGTTAAAGAATGAATAAGGGATAAAAAAAAGTGTATATTTTTCAAACTGATTTGAAAATGTGTGTTGGCTAGAATTTAATTTTTGTTGCATAATTTTCAAACCCATGTGCACAAATTTTAATAATTTTTTTGGGTAAAAATTGCGCATTGTTGTTTGTTCATATGGCTAAACGCAGAGGGTTAGGTTTTTTTAATTTTGAATTAAATGATAGTGGAGTTTTATCAACATTTACTCAGGAGAGGGTTAATTTTTAAGTGAGCTAAACGTGCATAAATGTGAGTCTCTCCTTCAGCATTATTACAAATGGCCCAACCTGGTAGAATTTTACTTCTATTCAGCCTCAGATTTCAGTGCAAATATTCTGTTTTAACTCAGACATGATTTCTTAGAACATTATAATAAAGAACTTTGTTTTTATTTAACAAGTTTTTATTTCATACATTCCAAATTTCAATGCTATTCGGAACCTCTCAACGCCTTGTGCTTACACGGACATAAATCTCGAATACAATAATTTTAAAACAAACTTTGTTAAACAATATAAATACCTCGGAAACATCATCGACAACAACCTTAGTTTTGAACTTAACTTTAACACATTTACAAAAAGGTGACATTAGCATTTTTATCAAAAATACGAGCAAACTTAATTGAGCAAGCAACACAAATTACCTATACTATGATGATTCTCCCATTACTAACATATACAGGGACTTGGTATTAATAAGTCATAATTTACAAGTTTCAAAGCGATCAAACGAAGAGTCATTTCCTTAATGAAGAACTCGGATTCTATAAACATGTACAACATGATTGTTAAAGAATCATGTGTTTCAGTAAGGAAATACATCGACGGTGACACCTGCACTAACTTTCAGAGCTATTTTGAAGTACGAAGTAACATTATACAGACACGAAACAACAATTGTGTGGTAAAGCTGCATCCTGTTAAACTGTGCTTTACAAAAAACTTCTATTAAACCGGTTTATCTATTTAATTAATATTTAATTTATAAAACGATCTTCCGATGTGTATAAGAAGAGTGGCTGACAGAAAAAAGTTCAAAGATTCGTTAAAAGTTATTTTTATTTCTATTTTCACTTTATTTTATTTCTATAATATATAAATATATATATATTTAAAAATTTTTTTTAATTACAGACTTACACAAATAAATAATGTAATAAATTTTTAGCTTAAAAGGACAAAACATTGAGAGCGCATAATTTTTATATTGCTGAAGAATATATGTTTTAATAATGATAATAATAATAAAATATATTTTCTGAAGAAAAGGAAGGGAAAAAACACAGCATAATTTATATTGTTCACACATATGACTTATTATAATATTACAAATGACTTATTATAGTTGCAAAGTAGATGTTCTAGGGGGAATTTCATAGGGTCTCAAACCTCTCTTCATACCATAAAATAAGCCAGTAGCAGTTAAAAAATTTCTTGGTGTCTCTTTTCGAATGTGTAAAAACTATTTAGGCCACCTCACGTACTCCGCTCTGTTTTATAGGAATTGAATGGAATGTAAGACAAGTATGCAGTACGCAGTGCTAAAATATTTGTAAATATTTGTTGTGTGGAAACTGTGGTCAAAAGTTTAGAAGTTGAATCGGTTCTCTGTAAGATATTCTCATCAAACAACCTAATTCAACAAAAGTAATAGAACTCTGTTTTGGCTAATATTTAGGAAGCTTCTGTGCTACTGCTAAGTCATACATTACTTGCCATGGATTGATATTTCTAGCAACATAAAATGAATTAGGGCATTTTTTTTTTGCCATAGAATTTTCCTCTTCTATAGTCTATACAGTATATCTGAAGGTTTTTTGGAGCAACTGTAATAGAAACCAACATATAACCCTAATTTCACTTTATGCAAATTAGGATAAAATGGGTGAAGATGGTTGTCAGAAAGATGAAGACGAAGGTTGCATGAGTGTGAGGTGTTGTTGTGGTTAGAGTGTCAAAAGACAGTGGCAAGCAAAGTAGTTTAGTAAGCTATGAGGTGAGCGGCTAGCTAAGGCTGTGCCATCACTTATAATAGACTGGCAAGCAAAGTAGTTTAGTAAGCTATGAGGTGAGCGGCTAGCTAAGGTGGTGCCATGACTTATAATAGACTAGCAAGCAAAGTAGTTTAGTAAGCTATGAGGTGAGCGGATAGCTAAGGTTGTACCATCACTTATAATAGACTGGCAAACAAAGTAGTTTAGTAAGCTATGAGGTGAGCGGCTAGCTAAGTTTGTGCCATCAATTTACATCAATGTTGAAAGTGATTCAGTCAGTGATTAATTTAGCGTCCATGTTAGTGTACATCAGGGCTCTGTAAATAGTCTTTCTTTGGTTTTAGAGGCATTGCTCAGAACAAGATATCTAGTAGAGTTATCTATTAATTTATGCAGGTGATTTGTTCTTTATAGCAGAGTCTATGAAAGGGTTGGTTAAAAAGGCTATTAGGTTTTTAGGTATTGGAAATGAAGTGGAAATGCTGGTCGGTTAAATGTCTACATTCGTTTTTTATGTACGCGTTATAAGTGTGACACAATAGGAAATTCATTATTTCCAGCTTCAGTGATGTACATCATTGGGTCTTTGGAGATAATTTATAACTTATGTCAATTAAGCGACATGCTAGGGGGTGAAGAGGTATCAAAAGCTATTTGTCTATTAAATTTTGCCTAGAGGAAATTTAGAGTTACTTCCTCTGCTAACTAGTTTTTTTGATTTAGGTTAGAATCAGCCTGTATGAGACTTGTCAAAATGTTATGCTGTAAATGAGTCATGAGCAGTGCAGCATAAAGATTTTTATCGCTTAAATGAGAATGATGAGGTAACAAGATGTATAGCAGCAGTTTGAGAAAAAATGAAGTTCAGATAAGGTTTTAAGCATGCTATATATTCAGAGCATCAAAGATTTTATTCAGAACAGGAGGTTCAGTTGGTTGTATCGCTAGGAGAGAACGAAGGATTGGGTAAGAAAGTGTAGAGATGTGTTATTTCAAGGATCAAAGTCTAGAGGTAGACCAAGAAATACATAGAAAGATGAGGACAGATTTAAGTGTAGACCTAAGAGATTGAATGTTGGTCATTAATATAGCCCATCCAACTTATGCTAAAATGGAAAATGGATGTTAAACCAAGGTTATTAAAGCAAAGTATCATTTTATAACTTCCGCTGTCAAAAACTAATTGAAATAATTTTAACTCTGACAAGAGTTAAAACTATTTCAAACTTTTTTCTAGTTATTCTAGTTATTTGCAGGCTTGTTGATTGTTTAGAATAATTTATATATTATATAATAATTTATCTGCTTAAGCATGAAACACCGCAACAAGAATTGGTGTTTACAGTAAGGCTTAGCTTGTAGCATATATATATATATATATAGCATACAGGAATAATGGTTTGATTATAATAAACTTGGAGTAAACTTTTGCAGCTGAATAAGATCAACCTGCTTACTGTATTATAGGCGCTTCATCACTTAATAATGGAACAACTTTGGAGACTTACATTTGAAGACTAACAACCATTCCCTAGCCTAGTTCACTCAGTTCTAAACTAATAGTTGCTATGTTCAATTTTCCCATCTGCAATAAGTTGTCTGCACTAAATTTTTATGATGTTTTTATCATTTAAATGCTGTTTTGCATTTAAATGGGTTTGATATTTTGAGTGACTTGTAATCAAATAAATTGTTTTGGTATACCATGATATAGCCAAGTGGGTCCCTTTGGAAGATCTCTTCTCAAAGTATTCTCAAAGTATTTTTTTTTCTTTTTTTTTTAATAAAATTTCAAAAAATGCAAACCATATTGTGTTCCAAAATTTGTTTGTGATATATAGCTACAGTCATGTATTATGAGACTTATACGCCATCAGGACACCTTTTTAATTAAATAAAAATACTACAAGCAGTTAAAAATTTGGATACACCGCCCTTGGTATATTCAACTTTAGGTTTGTCTTTTGGTTAATAGACTTAGAACTTACCTTTTGATATCTCTATGCTTGATGATGGAAGTGGAACAGAAAATACACTGCTAAAGTCGACAATGCAAAAATTCATGATAAATGCAAGTTGCAGTATAGCAAATCCAGACTCCAAAAGGCTCAAAGAAGGAAACCAATCAAAGAAGATATCCCAACCTTTTCTTGAAAAAAGAAATATCCTGTATTCTGTAAATATACTCACCTGTATTTAGACGCTACATGCTCGTTAAATGATTTGAGATGCTTTTTAAACTTTTCCAGTTTCAAACTTTTAGTTTGGACACAAAAGTAACCAGATGTGCCAATGATTTATAAGATAATTGCTTACTCACAATGCTAAGCAGTGGAGATCTCATTGCGCAGTAAGCAAAGTACCACCTAGCCTGTCTGACATCACTTTATACGGCATTCATTTAATTGATGGCGTTTATTTAAAAATTATACTAGTATCGACAAAAAAAACTGTCTGGTATGACTTTTGCTCAGATATTGAATTTCATCGATGAAACAAACAAATATTGTTCACCTGTATTTAAATTAAAGGATTTCCATGCCATGTACTGTGAACACCTGAATGATTTGCATGTTGAAATTTATCACATATAAATTCATGTAACCCAACTAAAAGAAATAGTTTTAACACATTTACCTGATTTACATGCATACAAGCAAGGGAGGGAGATAATAATTGTGTTTAGAGATGATATAATGAGTGCTATATGAAAGGCTTGTGAAGAGAAATAAAGAAGGATTCCATCTTGTAAAGACGAAGATGATTTATACACATAAAAATGGGAGATCAAACTTGGGATTTTAAAGCAGAAATTCAAGAATGGTGCCAAGAAAACTCAGTACCTCAGTCATTAATCGCAATTTTGAAATTGATAATGTGTGGTGCAACAAATATTAACAATGAAAGCATAGAAACAAAAGCAGTGTTATGATCAAACAACTTATCAAGTTTAATTCTAGGCTACAAAATACAGCAACAGTAATTCTAGGCTACAAAATACAGCAACAGCACAATTCCACCATTAAACTTATAATGACACATGTCACATGACCACGCCCTATATATCTTGCTTTACTTTTCCATGCTAAAACTAGAAAATTTTGATAATAGATAAACGTTTTGAACTTGGATTATGTATTTCCTATGACAGAGTTTTAAAGTTATTAAACAAAATATCTGACGCTATTTGTACACAGTACATAACAGACGATGTAGTATGTTCTCCAAAAATCCGTCTTAACCTATTCACAACAGCAGCTGGAAACAGTATTGATCATAACCCAAGTTCAGCAACCTCAATGGAAAGTTACCATTGGACAGCTATTTCAATATATCAACCTACAGCTCCTAATGCGGAAATTGACATTGTATTTTTAAGGATATTATATTATCATCTATAAAGCGGATTCGGTTAACTGTTTCTTACACCGCTTTTGATCCTGTTAATCGATTGAACAAAGAACTATCAATACAATAAATAAATAAATACAATAAATATATATATCAATTATCAAAGGTCCTTATTCAACCCACAAATGCTGTTTTCAGTGAAAAGATTGCAAAAGAATACCGGTATGATTTTTTAATAATTGATGTTGCGTTATCCAAGAAATTTTACATGCTTTGTATTACACTTGATTGAAATTATTGTATATATTTCATTTATTTCTAAATGTATCTATAAAAGACAAGTCATTTTCGAAAATTCCTGTGTTTGGCTATACTATGAAATGATCAATGACAATCAATGATTACATAATTTATTATGGCAACATGTGTCTTCTTTTTCAGTTGGTTGAAACATATGGAGAATTTTGACGATGATTAACCCATTGATCGAGACACTAACCATTAGTGGGCAGCCTTTCATGCTAGTAGCAGTCAACAATTGCCGAATATGATTACGAGTAATTCCGTTCTTTTACCACTATTCAGTGAAGATTCAAAATCAGTTGTCATGATACGACATTTTATTGATGTAGCGGCAAGATCAACCCAGCATGCTAATCCTGGTCAGACCCCATGTGCCACATTTGATTACCAGCTTTACGCACTGGCGAAGGAAATATAGTGGAGGTGGCTAGACAGGTACGGATAAAATCGTTATGTTGGTATGATGGGAAATCTGCATACATATGACGCAAATGAATTGTATTGGATAACGGTTAGACAGTAGTAGATGGACTACAGTTTTGGTTCAGTCACTTATTACTACAGGCGTTGCTGATTCTTTTCTCGGAGAATAACAAGTCAAAAAACACCCAGTATGCGCACAAGGTATGATTTAACTATTATATATTGTTTATAACAAATAAATAAATTCATAGAGAATAAACCTGTATAATAATAATAATAGGAATAGATCTAGAAACATATTACCAAACTTCAACAAAACATTATAAAAATGTCTGATATTAAATTCGGTTTTGCTGATTCTTCTGGAAAAGCAAAATATATTTCCTGAAAATTTACTTTCATGGAATGGACTGTAGAATATAGAATATTAGCCCTGTAAGGTCCCCAGTGTTCGAAAACGGACCCTCTAAAACAAATTTAGCTCAAATTTTCACCTTGCAGTGAAAAGTATTTAGCAATATGAAAAATTATTTACTGGTGTGAAAAGCATTTACAGTAAAAATTATTTAGTGGAGAGATTTAACATTTGACGAAAGCTATATTGTTATTTCTGAGTTTCTGACCAACACTCATTGCGTAGTGCAACGCTAACTCAATTTGGTTGGGTTGTTTGGTTGAATGAATTTCATAGCCACAAATAGGCTTTCTAAGTACTCCAAGACCCACCACGTGGGCCCTTCTGGAAATATTATCTTGGCAATTTGTTGGTTCCCCACATTAAATATAACGTTCTTTCTCACATTTTTGAAGTATGTAAAACACTCAATTTTATCAGTTTATTTTAATTTTTAAGTTCTGTGTTTTAGAAAAAAGAAAGTTGAAAAATTTCAAAACTTTGATTTTTTGTATTTTTCAGAGTCTAGACAGCAATATTGCTAATTTGCAAATAACGGTTCCATTGCCGTTGTAACATATTTTGATACTTTTGATGTTTTATATTTTTGATATTTTTGATATTTTTGAAATTTATATAGCTTTCAGAAAATATAAGTTTTATTGTACATGTCTCTTATTGTTTAGAAGTATAGTATGGTTGTTGTTTATACATACGAAATTGCTTAATTTTCTTGAAATAATTGTGAACCTTAAAGAGTTAAAATTGCCTTTTAGGCAACTGTGTATGCTCTTCATCTATTGATCCAGAAAGTGTACAACAACACGAGGAATAGTTATGATTTTCAAACTTGGCTTTTAATAAGGCAGAAGTCCACATCTTAAATCACTGGTACCTCAATATGACATTCGGACTGTTAATTCTGGCATTTGCTCGCTTTATAAGAGAAGGTAATTTCAAGCTATACGTTAAGATGCTTGCAAAACTAGTTCCGTGGTACTTTGCTTTGGATCACACCAGTACTCCAGATGACTTGCCATTCATATTCGTGACATTTTATAGTTAAACATGTCAAATCCCGATGTTTAAGACTGCTTAATTATTTTCTGCTTTGTCAACTGGTCAACTGGCCAAGCTCACAAGCAAAATAACGCCTTAATTAAAGGAGATGGTGGAGCAATTATGATAATGGATAACTGTTCCACCTTAGACAGATGGACAACATCTAGACCGACTGTTGCACGTATGTTGAGCAAGTTTGATGTCTGTAATCTAACAGACTCATCAGAAGTTAACATTGATCATCATCAGAAAGCTTGGTTTTATCAAAATGTTCGGAACCTTGTAACACTTATAGAATAGTTTAGAAATCCGATCCTAGAAAGCTTCCACTTTTCAGTGCCACTATTGGAAAGAAACTTTCAAAGTCAGAATTTAAAATATTGGCACTTAAAAATGACATTTTTCTGTTTTCATGGTTATTTATTTCTTATCAAGTGAGAGAATCTAGCTTGGATAACGTTTTCAAATACGAAAATCAGCCTTTCCCACCTTTCTCGTTTTATGAAAAAATTCGCTCCCCTACCAAATCCGACCTCATTGAAATTTTAGAAGTCTTTCTTCTTGATGAAGATATTGTGAAACAAAACGTTGATGTCAGCGGGAAAATAATTTCCTGGAGAACTTGGCAAAGTTATGAGGAAATTTCTGACACTTTTTCTTCGTTGTTGGAATATCCAATGACATTCGATGGATTAAATTTTGTATCAGTTTAATGATTTATTATATGACAAAACAAGCACAGAGGAAGAAGTAGACATTTGACAACAAAGGCAAGAGACATTGAATCAAATTCCCCTACTTTCCTCTTTTACCCTTACGCAAAACCTGAAGTGAGCAGTTTCCCAAGCTGCTATTTGGAGTAATTCTTTAATCACTTCACCTGTTCCAGTTTCACCAGGATATTGGGGCTGGTAACTACAAAAAGCCATATGGAAACCAAAGTGGTTAGAATTGGAGGATGCAAACAAAACATGTAGTGTACTTTTACGATGTGGATGTAAAAAAGGATGCAAAAGCAACTGCAAATGCTCAAAAACCGATGTGCAATACACAGCATTATGCAGTTGTGTAGGACTTTTCAGCTGAATGAAAATATTGCTAATTCTTAAAAATTATAATTATATCTTAAAATATACTTTCCCCATTTATTCTGTTTTTCTTCTGATTTACATTTTTAGTTAGTATTATGGTTAGTATTATAGTTAAGATTATCAAAGCCAGATAAAATAATAAATTGATTAAAATGCATTGCAAAGTTTATCAAAACAATTTCGTATTTTAGCTTCAGAAAATAGTGAATAACTTAAGAAGTATGCATTTTATATTTCACAGACTTTTGTTGAGAAATGATCAAGATGAAATTATGATTCCAAAATTCTTTGCTTCAAAATATTTTGAATATAGTTTAGAGGTTGTATGTGTCAAATTTCTTGCTTCTATCACAGTTTACAGTATTCTGGTGAAATATGTCAGTTATCAGCTCCACTAATAATTGTAGATTAGAGAAGCTTCTTTTTTGGAATCACACTCTAACTAACAGTCCTAAAATTTCAAATGTCAGCAACATTTTTCAAAATTTTACATCAACTAGAAGAATTTATTATTAATGAATGAATTAGAAAGCCATATGGGAAACTTTTGACTCATTTAACGACATTTAGGGACTTGGTTCCAATTTATGAGCCCAAAATTATGAAAATAATCTCTTTGATTTTTCTCAAAAATTTAAGCTATGTTTATACTTAAACTTTTGATTATGTTAGGAAATATTATTAAAATAATTTTACAAATTTTTTTCGAATATGTATTCCCAATTTTTTTTTTTTTTTTTAATGGTATGCTTCAAATATTTCCAAAATTTAATCATGTTTTAAAATATTTCAAATTTAAACATTCATCTCAAAAATTATGGGTATGTACGTATATATATAGGTATGTATGTAT
>JAUZNK010068759.1:0-14216 GCA_035046665.1 Euphysa ruthae
ATTATTTTGGTTTTTAAATCAATGTTACTTCTCTTTTTTGGTTGCATTTCTTTGGGGCCTTTTATTTTGTCTAAAACAATGTCTTCAAAGCTCTTATTCGAAGTAGATGGTGGTGATAATAACGGTTCATCATGCAATGTCCATGCAGGTATCCATACTCTGCCAGTAACTGGAAGTGGTTTTGGTCCAATCATTTCCAAACAGAAACAGCAGATGGCTCATCTTCAAATGATAAGGGTTGTGGTGGACGTATCTGTAATGGGGTCAAAATAGGAGTTTCTTTGTTTTGAGTAGCCACCGGATGTGCCATTCGATCCATAAGGTCGGCTGGCTTTCCCATCTTATACTCATGAATTATATCGCTTCAGCAGGCATGGATCAAATTGATTAGCATGATAATTTGAGTAATCAAGGGGGAAAATGTCGGTGGAACGGAAACCAGAAACAATATTACTTTCTGATAATCCAATATTACAAAGGTGGGTTACAAATTGGTTCAGAGGTCCAAATGCACCGCTCCATTCTTTCAAAACTGCTTATCAAAATTAAAAGAGTAGTTTAATTACATATACCTCAGAATCAGGATTCAAAGTTATTTTTCTTCAAGAGCCAACTAAAGTTTTCCCGTCATTCTTCAGTTTTAATCGGTTGTGAATGATCCCTTCCGCCATACCATTTATTCTTGCTGCTTCATATCATTGATTTTCTGTTTTAGGTTGTTTTCTTCTTATATTCTTATTAACTAATAATGATTTAAAATTGAACTTTTGTTTTTATATAACTTTTTTCAGTCAGCTATAATACTCAAACAAAATAGATTTATAAATGTGCACAAGTTAAGCTACACAGGTGTTTTAGAGAATAATATACTTCCTTGACACAATCCCCCAAATGCACACAATTTCTAACCGCACTAAGTGTTTTCTTACGAGTGAAAATTGAGCAAGTCTAAACCAAGGCTATGATTATAATAACAATATTGTTGCATCATATGTTTAAAAGTCATCTCTTAAACGAACAAAAGAGTGTTTTTATTTGAGTATAATACGTTGTGTATTTAGAAACGCAAAGTTCGCCATGAAGCTTGTAAACTTGTCATTGTGTATTTTGGGTATCAAACTGATTCATCCAAATTTTAAAAGACTAGGGATACCTTTTTTGTGCTTTTTAAATAAAAATAAGGTATTTAATAGTTGATTGGTCCATTTCTTATACTGACATTCGATAAATCTTTTAGAAAGCTTTGAATATTAGGCGCGCAATTTTAGCACTCAAAATCTTGATGCGCAAGTTTTACCCTCTGATACTATAATATAACATAAGTTATGACCTTTTCTTTTTTTAAATGGCCGATCTATAGCTTATTGTTGTTCTCATTTCAGTATAAAGTTTTTGCACTTTCAAGTTCTGTAATTTCGCATCCAGGATTTTTTGTTGTTGCTCACTAAGTATATATATACTTCAAATTAATTCAAATCGGTGTCACTCCTTTGTTTGTAATTATCATTTCATGTTTATTTAAAACTGTGGTATAGTTAATTTTGATACCCACAATCAAGTCTTGTTTTTGAATTGTTATAACATTCAGATTAAAAACGTCTAAGGGTGAGGTCTTCATTTCTGTTTAAGGTAAATACGATCCCACCAGATTTGCGAAGATAAAAAACTATCACCGGATTATATAAAAACTAATCTGTGAAGATTTAACCCTCAAATTAACAGGTTTTTGTGATTAGATGATATTCAAAAAGATAAATTCTATGGTAATTGAAGTGAATGTTGAAATTTAGAAGAAAAGGAGATTGTAGTTATTGGTGGAGAATTTCCAGGTCGGTTGAAGTGATGGTGGATATTTAGGAATCCACAAAGGTTATTAAGATAGAAATGAAAAGGGAAAAAGGATTCCAGTTTTGCACAGCTTTGAATATGTTCGCAGGTAACACATATTTTAAAAAGTCATTTAATCACATTTGAGTCTGGTAAATTACTAAGAAAATATTTGTATGTGATTTTTGTAACCGACTTGGAAATTAGATGATGCTATTTTAACAAGAAACTGAAAGTCATATTTATCTGAGTTTATTTAAGGTTATTAGAAAATTTGTTTCAAACCAGGCATAAGGACACATAAGTGAAGTAGATAGTGTAGTCAAAAAAAAAAGAGAAAGTTTTGGAATGAAATGGAGGATGTTAAAACAGATAAGAAAATTAATTTAGATGCTAAGAAAAAGTCAAAACAGGACTAAATGTAAGGAAGAGGAGAAAACCAAAACTAAGAAGTTTATAAGGTATTTAAGGTTATGAAAGAAAGAAAATAAGAGAGTGAACATTGCCTTAGAAATATGATAGCATTTTAGTGGTCAGTGAAAAAGGCAACCTAGAAAAGTTATTACAAGAGTCTGTTAAATACAGAATATGAGTAGGATAGGAATAATTTGTGGCTAGTAGATCCAGTTAACAGGATAGATATTTAAGTGGAGATAGACAAGGTTAGATAGATGTAACAAGGAAAAATAGAAAGGTCGATTTGTTGTCTCAAAGATGGTTAGAGCTGTAAGAAAGGTTGTGGAGTTGGCACAGTGGTAGGACGTTTGACTACAGAACGAAATTTCACAAATTCGACTCCCACCTCTGGCGGAAATTTACTTTCCATGTTCATTTCATAATGCAACGCTAGCTCAAATTTGTCGGGTTGCTTGCTTGAGCAAATTTAGTGGGACCAAATGGGCGTTCTAAGAGCTCCAAGACCCACCACTTGGGCCCTTCTAGATATTTTATATCAGCAATTTGTTGGTTCCCCACGTTAAATATAACATTCACAAGCTCTCACTTTCAGAGTCCGGGATAGAGGTGAACATAGATATGATAAACCACATCATTAAAGATTGTGCTTAGCACAATAAATTGATAGAATATATCTTTTCTGTCTCATTTTCTTGCTTAATTTGACTAATTTCTCATAATGAATATACACCCTTTGCATTTCAAAAGAAATTTTTACACATAATATCTATGGTTACCAAAAACAGCTTGTTTGTTCATCCTTTTAATTAAAAAAATTTTCTCATAATCATCATTTGCGGCAAACACAATAATACTATATCATTTTATTTAAGTGTAAACAATCCTTGTTTTAAAGCATTTTCCATACAAAATTTTAATGTGTTATAGAAATCCAAATAAATTCTGCAGCACTAAGCCATATTTTCATGCATTATGTTTAGGTGCTTTGCATCAAAGCAAAGCAAGCATACATACAAATAACGCTCTAAATTTTTTGTGAAATTTAAAAAAAATCTAACAGTTAATGGGATAATATACTAAAGACTATCCCTATTCAATTGAACTGTCCTCACCAAATTGGTATTTGTTCTACAAAATATTCATTCAACAAAATTTAGAAAACCAATCAATAAAGGTTTGCAAAAAATATATATTTTTGAATTAGTTAATATGCTAAAACAGATATAATACAACAATTGAAAACTTCAGCAGAATCAGATATGCAAAAAAGATCTACTGTTTTAAAATAGGAAAATTAAAATCTTAGCCGGTTTAGGAAGAAATGGCCACTGTTATTTCAAATCTTTATTTCTTTTTTGACCAAATTTAAGTTGTAAACACGCACAAACATGAAAGGTGCTTTGACCATGATCTTTTTGCATAAATATTTACTATTTCTGTGTACATCAATTGATTCATTTCTAAAAAACACTTTTTATATATAAAAATAGTGTACATGACTAAAATAATTAAGGGCACATTTTTCCCAAGTTTTATCTGTGCTGCACCCAACCAAAATGCAGCTACAATGCTCTTGATCATCCAAGGGAATATTTAACAAGGCACTACAATTTCATTACAGACCTTTGGAGTGCATATAGTGATGTGGCAGCAATTGAATTTAACCATTTAACTGTAAGCCGCATAATGAATTCTGTCCATTCTCAATATCATGTAAATCAATGAAAGAGTGAATCTTACGCTGTTCCATAGCTTTCTTTACAGTTACAACAATTATTAAGACATTGTTTACTAATTTTCACAATGACGAAAACTACTCCATTCTTTAATAACTTGCCTTTGTTTTTGCATGTGTGTGTGTGGCATAGGGGAAAGGAAAAGATGGGAATTAAAAGAAGAGTACCATGGAGATGATTATAAAATTACCGTATTTACCAAGAGACTACAAAATTAGTGATGCATTAGCTGTATACAAATATAATCAATAAGATAAATGATGAATTTACAGCCATGATATGAAAGTACATTAGTAAAACTTTACAGACCCTACAGAACTACAGAATGAAAGTTCATGAGTTCGACTCCCACTTCTGGCATAGATTTACGTTCCATGTTATCTCTTAGTTTCTGAGCAAAACTCATTGTGTAATGCAACTCTAGCTCAATTTGGATGGGTTGTTTGGTTGAGTATATTTCGTAGGCACAAATGCAAATGGGTGTTATAAGTACTCCAAGACCTACCACATTGGACCTTCTGGAAATATTGTCTCGGCAATTTGTTGGTTTCCCATGTTAAATGTAACATTCTCATTCTCTCTCTCACTGATTTGCAAGGCGTCGAGTCAATGCAGTCTTCAGCCAAATAAGTTTTTTGGTGAAATTATGGAACATCTACTGAGTCCTTTGATATAATTTATGTTTGAACGTTTTGACTGTTTTTTTAATGTTATTCATGTTTTTCAAGTTATTTGATATATTTTTTATATTTCTCCTGACGTAATGAGTTTTATATCAAACTTTATTCTAAATGATTGAAAGAAACCTATATTCATGCTAACCGGCAAAACTGAAAGGTAAACAAACACAAGCTTTTTTTCAAGCCTTGAAAGACACACAAAATTGGCCATCATAATAATTACTAATAAAAAATTAAATATAAATTAATGAATTAAAAAATGCTGCTTGCTATAATTTTATTTAATTCAAATTTAAATAATAAATTTTACTAAAAATTCCCATTTAAATGACATAACTTTTGAATTTTTTATAATTTTTTTTGTACTCATTTCTTTTACCTTCTAGACATAAATTAAATGATGAAAATTCTCTAAAATATTGATTGTTAATTATGTAATATAAATATCTGGATGTTATATTTACGTCAAAATGATCTTTGGTTTTTTCTTCTAACTTATATGACGGATAGCCTGTTTGCTTATCCAGCAACAGATAGTTTTATCAAAAAGGGATATATAAATAACGACCATGTGGTGTTATACAAATAATCATGAAAAAACCAAATAAAACTCAAATACAAGTGCTTAATTAAATAAATTTAACATCTCTACTTTTTTGTCACACTTTTTGTGTTGTGAGTTTGTGCAAAGTTGTCATCATTCATCGTCAATGATTCAATAAAGTTTTATTTTATTAGAATAAGAAAAAAATTACCCTTCGTTATCGTCATTATCTTGAGAAGAACTATTATTATTATTTTTGTTTGAGTAATACCCATATTCATCACAACTTGCCATGTTTATCTCTGTTTATGTTATACTAATATAAAGTGCAAATGTTTTAAAATGTGTAATCTCAAATCTGTGTCTGTGGTCGCAATGCATGCTTAAAAAAGCACTGTGGAGGTGCTTACATGATTTTTCTCAATGGTATGATTATATTAACATTTGATTATACATAAATTATCATAATTGTGGCCAGTCTTGAATAAACCTCCCCTCTGAAAAGCCTCACAAAACTTATTTTGAAAAATAACTCCATAAAAAATACGGCATCACTTAAGAGTAAGGACTCTGAAAACTGGAGGAATACAAAAATTTTAAAAATTGTCACATGAACATTATATTATATTTGAACTATGACTAAATCATTGTACATATTTTTGACGAAAAAGCAATTTTATCTCTGTTTAAAATATTATTTATATGAGGGACTTATCGAACTAAATAAACTTGAATTGACCTATTTAAAGTAATAATCAATGTTCAAAAAAGATGAAACTATTGTGAATTTGTGATGAACGCGTTTTTATAAAAACGTCTGAGTTTTAGCTGATGCTGGATGTGATTGTTTTTTACCCTTTTTCAGCTTCAAATTTTCTTATTTTTGTTCTTACCAGATGAAGTTACAAAACAGGTTTAAAATATGTTATTTCAATAAATACTATCAAATAAGTCATAAATATATTCGAATAAACAAAATTCGAATGTTTTTATTCGGTGAAATGAACATTACTGTACACATTGCATAAACTATCATACCACCTCCATCAGAGTTTTTTGAGCAGTCCTGTTATACGCTTGCGAAAGAGATTTAGTGATAATCAGATCGTTGATGATGCTGAAAGTTTTCCTGACGAAATTGAAGATCTTCGTGAAGAAGACGAGTTAACCAGAAGAAAGATACGAGCGTTATATGATAGTGGATGGTTCGAGGGTGAAATTAGATATTTCAAGAAGAAAATGAGGAAATATATGGTTAGATTTATGGATGGCGATGAGGATTTTGTTGGATTAGTAATAAATTGGATGAAATAAATGGTGTTAAATTAATCTTATCATAAAAATATATCGTGATATATTATGTAACAGGAAAAATAGTGATCCAAAATAAATGTTTCTTAGTAATTCCATATTCACATTTTTTTATTCTTAATGGATTAAGGAATCCAGGCTGGGAATATTTTAATGTTATTACTTTTTGCAAAATCCATATAAATATATATATATATATATATATATATATATATATCACATGATGTTTTGACTCTTTCTAACAAAAAATATGATATATAAAACACGCATGAAATAAAATATGCATTGATACTTCATTAAAACACGTCTTTTAAAAGATTATAAATTTAACAATTAATCCATTATATAGACGAAAAGGTTTCAAATGTCTCCTCCAAAGTGATAAATTTTGTTCAGTTTAAATTATCATTCGTATCTTTTCCTGTTCTCTTATTCAAATGCAAATGAATAATCCGATTATAAGCGATATTGACATTCTTGTCTTACTGTTATTTGCCCTTTTATTTAACATTTATCTATTCAATTTGGTCGAACTTTATTATTTGATCGAATTTTATTTATAATTTTTAGCATACTCCTCGACCTGTGTACAGCTCAATATTTATTTTTCGCTTACGTATTACTGTAACATGCTCTTTAAAGTCAGAGTTGTTCTAAAATAGTGCGCGAAAAGTAAAAAGTGTACAAAATGGTGTTTGTCGATTGTGAAAGAAGAAATCCAAAGATTCTTCAAGATGATATATGTTTATCAAAAGTACTTGACAAATGATGTACGTTCGTATGAATGCTAATTACGTAGAAAAGGCCAATGTAAAGCAAAGATCAAGGTTGACATCGCTGACTAAATTATTGGTGTTGTCAACGAGCATACACATCTACCATCTTGGGTCAAAACCGAAGTAACAAGGGTAAACTTCAACAATATTGTCAATCTCTGATACTCTACAGTAAATTTCTTGAAAGTTCAAGTTTTTCTTTTTGAATTAATAATATTACTTGAAGTACTGGCCTTAGCCAGTTGAGTATTGTAATATAGACCTTTCGTTTTTCGTCTAGTGACACATTCAAGAAGTTTAACGATTTAAGAAAGTTTTGATTCGAATTGGAATGCTGAGATAAATTCTTTGAAATGTACTTTGTTATCTCAAAAGCATGGTTTTTTTTTTAGTTTTTTAATTTTGGAGGTACTTAGTAGCAGGTTTCTTATAAAAAAATTATTGTATGGACAAATTTTTCTCTTTGCAAAATTTTTGGTAAAGTCTAATCCTCACCTCGCAACAAAAATTTATAGCTTAATTCTTATTCTTAGGGAGAGATTAGGCTTAAAGGCTCAAATTAAATCTCATGAAAAATTTAGAACTTAGAATATAAATGTCAGACTGCACTCGTTGTTTACATATGTTAATTATTGCTTTACTCACTGGAGTCAAACGTTTCATCCAGCTAATCCAATAGCTAGAGGAGCAATACCACAGCTTCCTGTGGAATTTCAGTTAACTGAAAGTGGAGAAAGATTTCTTTTGTTTGATAGTGGTGTTGGAGATAAAGATAGAATGTGAATATTCGTTACTGGCTGAATCAGATGGGACATTCAAAGTTTGTCCAGAGGTATTTTTCTAAGTTTACGCGACACGCAAAAGTAAATGTAAGAACGATTTCCTGCGTTTACGCACTGATCTCGAACAAAACGGGTGCAAAATATGAAAGCTATTTCACTTAATGCGAAATCGACCAGTTCCTGGGAATCATCCACGTTCAATATTATTTGAGATTGCTGCAATAAATTCGTTTATTTCCACACGCTGAGAAAAGTGGGTGCTTTTTTCATCTTACAAAAAATGCTTTGAAAAAAACACAAGTCGTTGGTCTACAAGGGCGATATATGGAAGACCAAAAGTTTGCCCTCCACTTAAAAATAATACCAGCTTTGACTTTCATACCCACACAACACGTTGTCGACATTTTCGAGAGACTGGCAAACCATATTAGACAAACTTTCGGTGAAGATGCTGACGCAGTTAACGACTATTTTGCGGATACTTTTATAGGCAGGTTTCGTCTAAATGGCCCTCGAGCAGTACCAGTTTTTGCTATCGAAATGTGGAATATTATTCAAGTGTTATTATCGTTATTTTTGATGAAGGATGACAAAATTACATTGAAGGCAAGTAACTGCCTATGGTTGAACAATTAAACAATAAAGGTATTTGTTAACTTAATTGACGAAAAACCTTTATTCTCCGAATGACTTTTAAGTGAAAATTATAGAAAAAGTGTCCATGTGATTAAATACCGCGATGTTGTATATTTCGAGATTTTAATAATTTTCTGGAGTCGATTATCCAGGGGGTTATTTTTATGGAGGGGAGATTTTCTTCGCGAAAATTTAATTTTTTTGGTTTACTGAAATAATTGCTCAGAAATCGCGAAAAATTCTGAAAAAGAATAAAATTAGTATTGAAAGCACCCGTATTTACTGGTGTTTACTAAATAATTTAATTATACTCTCCACGATGCCTTCATTTAATATATATATATATTTATATATATAGAATATATATATTCTATTCATAATTACAAATCAAAAAAGGCTAATAACTTCAACTACAATTCACTTTTAACGTAGAAAGTGAAAACATAAGTAAGAAGTTGCAAACAAACAAAAAATAAAATGTAAATTTTTAAGGATAATAAAAATTAGGACAGAGCCATATTTAGGACAATTATTTAAAATAGAGGTATATCAAACCTTTCAGATGATTTAAGAAAAGCCAAAGTTGGTTTTATGATTATAAATTTATAATATTATCTGTACTTAAGGAGGTGTCGTCATATAAAAGAAGGTAAACTAATTTATCGTCGATATATTTGATACATCCCCTTCAATTTCAATAATGATTTCAAGAAGAGTTCTGTGATTAAATTCATAAAGAGATGCAGCGCAAAGGATAGTGACTGGTAGAATCGATCTCTAAAAGATTTCAAGCACAAATAGAATTCAAAGTTTTGCGAAAATGATGTCTAAATTTGTGTTCATTTAAATGACTAAGCTTTACTTTAAGCCGGTTAAGTATCTTTAGTCTTATTAGATCGTGTGTGTTAAAAATATCAGAAGGTTGTGACCGAATAAATGCTCCTACAGAATTTTTGAAGATTGAAACAGATAATAAATTCTTCATCTCTTTACCTAATCCATTCCATGCATTAACAAATGAAAGAAAGAATTTTTAAAACAATCAATAAAAAAGACGAATATAATTTAGCTCGCTGAGGATCACGCGGTCTATATTTTAGCGCAGTCAATGTTATAGAAATAAACTAATCTACGGAAAGATATGAACGAGACGAAATAACTTTATTAAAAATACTTACTCTGAAAATAAACACACAAATAGTTATAAAGTGTTGAAGTTAGTTGAGTTTCTCTTTGACAAATATCGTAACTATTAGTTTTTTCTTCAGCTCATCTTCCACATAATAAAAATAAATGTTCGAATTGCAGACAAGTGTCAGTGCCACTTTGAACACACTCCGAATATATGTGTAAAACATCAAAATATATTAAAAATCGTATTGCAAAGACTTACAAACAAAAAAAATTTAGTGAGTTGTATGATTCTTTTAGTAATTATGGGGCAGATATGTGTCTATATCAAATTAAGTCAAGATGGTACACAAAAGGCTCAAGTCTTGTAAAAAGAGTTACACTGATATCATATATTACATAAAGTGAAAAGAAAATTCACAGCAAACTAAAAAGTGTCCTCATTTTTCAACATATGAACTATTTGTTCATTCTCACAATCGGTATCGCTTTGAAAACAGTTGCACAATTCCGTACAGCACGTTTACTTTTTCTACGCGTACCAGTTGCGGACACTGTTCAATTTACATCCACACTCAATCAGATTGATCAGGGTTTCCGGTGCTGGTTGCAAACTACTCGTTAAATCATAGCTGATTTAAAATAAGGCAAAGATTTGCAGCTTTTGTAGCGTAGGGGGAGACTATTCCAAAGAAATCACGCTTTAAAAACAAGTGAGTTAGTTACATAACTTGATGTTCTTGCAGGTGGGATTTCAAAATAAAAGAATTTCTGAGAATGTATGGTACATCTTTTAAAGAAAAACTATCCCACATTAGTTCGGGATTTAGTTTGTTGACAGATTTATATGTTTTTATCATTAGATTCTGTAAATTTTTTTCATGAACGGTGATTGTATTTTCCAAGAGAAGTGATTCTTTAAAATAAAGTTCAAAATTATTGTAGATTTATTGGTGTTAGGTATCTGCTGTTGTTTCTTTTTCACCCATAGTTGCATATATCTGGTAAAACTGGAAAACTTTCACCCGTGATATCGACTTCTTTTTGACTGTGTTCTAACAACGTGTTAGGAGTTTCTAAATTTCCGATAGATTGATTATTGACGTTGACTATGATTTCCTTGTTCGATGTGTGACTGAAATCGTACACTTTTTTTTGCTAAATACTCTGTCAATTCTGCTTTCATAATAATGTCAGAAAGGACATCTTTTAGTTGAATATATCGAATTAAGTTAAAATTATTTATGTGGTAATAGGTGATATTCTTTTCAGTTTGTTTGAATCTCATTTTTTCTTTTAGGGAATTTTCCAAGTATCAATCAAATACCGAACAGATCCTATTAAAAGCAATGCTGACTGGGTCTAATAGATTTACGAAAGCAGCTGCAAAATCTGCACCAGATATAATGTCAGATGTCTTCTGTACTTTCTTGACAAGAGCCTTTCAGTCGATTACTACTACCTTCTTGTTTCCACGCTGAACTGAAATGACTTTTTCGGTGACAATGTTTTCAAAATTGATTCCATTTGCAGCAGAAAGTGACAGTGGAGTAACTCAAAGTTAGTAAACTCCGATACACTCTTTCAAATCCAAATCGGGTCAATTTCTTAACGTAATTACAAAACTTTGCAGGAGTTCTCTTTTTTTTTTTTTAATGGCACTGATTTCTTTCTGTCTTTTATAGGAACAGATTTGCTTGAGCTTGAAAACGTTTTCAGTTTACGTCCTTTCATTGTGGTCCAAATAGAAAAATTCGGTGTCTCATTTAAACGTTCCATCACAAATGTTTGAAGCATAAGATCTCCAATCTCGTCTCGCTACAGTATATTTTTCACCAGGTCGGCTTGGATACTTAATTTTTCATGACGTTGCAAAGATCTTAGTTTGAGAGGAGATTACCACGATGAAGGTTGGCTTGTCAGAGTTTCTCAGAGTTATCAGATATCAGTGCAGCTTTGCTTCCCGTTAATTTGTGGTGTTGTGCTCTTTCAGAGATTCCATTTGATTTAAATGATTTTTCAAAACCTTTTACGGTTCTTCGCATTTCTGATGCAATTAAGAAAAAACGAAGGAAAGCATTGTTGATTTGAGTAATTCCAATGATTCCACCTGACCCTTTCAGTTCACGGTTTTCCTGTTCTA
Organism: Euphysa ruthae; assembly: GCA_035046665.1. Lineage (NCBI taxonomy): Eukaryota > Metazoa > Cnidaria > Hydrozoa > Anthoathecata > Corymorphidae > Euphysa > Euphysa ruthae. The sequence goes on from JAUZNK010068759.1 coordinate 11,984, forward strand.
ATGAGTGATATATATATATATATATATATATATATATATATATATATAATTATATATTTTTTTCATATTTTCATAGCTTTAAAACAAATTATAAGCATATATCATAGTTTGAGCATTTAAAACAAGCGAATTATAAAAACTTGTCTAACAAAGGTTCAAAATATCACAAGCGTTTTAGTTTCCTGGCAATAGGCTTCTGCTTATCCAGAAAATAAGTTATAGCAAGCGGTTGTTACGGGGAGAGACCTTCGTTTAATCTTTAGGGCTAAAATTTATCCTAATATGTTAAATAATCTACACTATTTCTGGGTTATTTAAGCTAATATTTCAAATTTTGGTGTGATAATTTCTGCTTTCAATTCAGTTATGTCTTTCTTTTCCATCATTATTATTGTTTTATTTAATCCAAAAATCCTTCTCTTTTTTCCAGTTAATTTAAATTATTTTTTTGACAGTATAAGTTTTAAAATATCAATTTCTTCAGTGTCATATATCTGTTTCTCTCGTCATTTTAGTCGTTTACCTAGCCATTTTTTTATTATATTATTTATTACGTTTGTCACTAGCAAATTTTCCCATTAAAATCTGTCAATATCTAAGAAACATTTATCACATACTCAATCCTGTTCTTTTATGATGAAGCTTAAAATAAAATAAATCTATATTTCTATTGTCTCCTATCAATAGGTGGCGTGACTAGGGTGTGATGTTACAAAAGTTCCGATTTATTGTTTTCTTATAAAAAATAAAAGCAGTAATTATAAATATTTTCTAAAAGCTGACTGTCAGCAGCTTGGCGGTGGCGTAATATTTTTCTTAATGTTTTATTGCATTAACTAGCCCTTCAAATTCTTTAGGGACTTAGAGTTGAATATTTTCCCTGGTGAATTATGGATACGGTATTCTCATTCCTACATTTACGTGCGAGAACCCTTTGTGTAGATATTTCTAAAGAAAGGGCTGAAAAAATTAATATATAAATTTTTGCGAAAGCGCGTCAAGGTTGTTGGCCAGCCGAAGTTAAAAATGGTATATTGTAATTGTTGATAGAAGAAAACAACAAATTTTCTTACGCTACCAGTGATTATATGCAATAAAGCTGTAACAATACAAATAAATTCTCTATCGACGATATTGAAATTAATTTTGATATGGCTTTGATTTGATAACTAACAACAGATAGATGTCCTCTGTTGTCTCGATTGAATAATTCTCTACTGTTTAAATATTATTAATAAAGAAATGGAGGTGAGACGAAATAAGAAAAATTTCAGCAAAAAAAATCCTCTTTACTATAAGTATTTTTCGTGTTAATAAAAGTTATAACATGGAGGATAACCAGAGGAGAAAAAGCGAAGAAAATTAATTAATAGAGCCCACCATCAATTTGGGTTGAGGTTTTATTATAAGTGATAGTGCTATTAACAACCTTAATATTTACAAGTGATAGTGCTATTAACAACCTTAATACTTACCTCAATGCTGTAAAACTGGTGTTGCCATGTATAAAATGATTAACTAGATTATTTCCAAAAAGGTCTACTATCGATGGATTGATGTTTTTTTTAAGCTGTCAAGGAGTGGTAAATGTTGGCGGTTATAGAAAAGGACATACAAAACGTAGTATGTAACTGATTCTGTCATTAGACTGACGCTAAATAATGGGTTTGGGCTACTTGGTAGCTGTGGTTAAATTTGTGTTTATTTTAATGATTAGAAATCAACCTTAGTCGCGTTTAACATTTCAGTAACATTAAAAAAATGAGAATTCATTGATCTAATAAATCATACTAGGTGCATATTTCTATATATATTTAATACATATCTATATCTGGATTTATTTTGAACGGCTCGATTTGGATTTCAGGATTGTTTAAGAGATGTAAGGTATTTCCATAAATACTCAGGAGAGTTACAGTTTACAATATTCCGGAATGTGCAAAACCTGTGATACCAACGCTGCTCAGATAAATGTTCTAGTTTGCGTTCTTGGTAAATTCTCTCCGGAGTTTTATTCGGGACTTATGAAATAATATGAGTTAATGTTTTTTATGGAAATAATTTTGTAGTCATTTAATAAATACTTTAATGGGAAATACTTTCGCTGGACAAATTTTGCGATTTTGGGCAAATTCGCAAAAACGTGGTTCAAATTTGATAATAAGTATCTCTGCCAGACCGATGGCGTTGCAATGGGTGGACCCACTTCTTCCGTAGTTGCCGAAATTTACAT
>JAUZNK010068770.1:0-14214 GCA_035046665.1 Euphysa ruthae
ACATATATACACATTTGAGTTGAGTTTACTAGTCAAAAGCAAACTAACCAGCACAATGAGATTTTTTAAACCCTTCTTTGCCATTATAATTTTCTATTAACGCGGCTCCTTTAACTCTTTATGTAACTTGATGGAAAAGTTGTTATAAAATTCAATAAGAAACAAATAAACTGAATGAAAAATAAATTACTTGTTTTGAAAAACTAAGATTTATTGATTATGGATGTAAAAAAAAAAACCTGATGGTAAGCCAAAAGTTCAAATTTCAAATCAATGGGTTTAATAAATATAAGGGAAGATAAATGCTATGTAGCATTACGATTAAACAAACTCGACCCCCACCCCTCTTAATTGGGTAGCTTAACATAAAACATTACTTTAAATAAGAGATCTTACCCTCCGATACAGAAAACTGCAAATAACTAGTTATCCATTTCAATAACTTATCCAGTCGAAGTGTTTTTGAAATATCTGTCCAAATAAGTACAAAGTCATTTTGATTGACATTTATATCTTCATACTCATACGAATGCAGCAATCTTATGGAACAAAACAATGCAACAAGATAAAGTAGTTTTATTATCTTAACCATTCTAAAAAACCAAAACTTTTAAAAATTTAGCCATCAAGTTTTTTGGCTATCCTGAAAGGAAATAATATAGCAGAAATAATTTATGTAAGCAAAATTTAAAGGCCCAAGAAGTAAAAAAACTGAACCAGAATTTCTGAAAAAAGCAGAAAAACAAACAGGGATAACATATTTAAATAAACCCTACATCGACCTCTAAATGATAGACATATTAATTTCGACATATCGATAGTTTTAACATATCGATAACTCTGACATGTTATTGATAATTTCGACATACCGATAGTTTTGACATATCGATAGTTAACATGTCGAAAGTATCGATATGTCAAAAGTATCGATATATCAAAACTATCAAAATTTCGAAAATATATGTCGAAAATATGTCAACATTATCTACATGTCGAAACTATCGTTATGTCAAAACAATTGTTATGTCCAAACTATGGATATGTCCAAGCCATCGATGATCTGTCAAAACTATCGTTATTTTGAAACTATCAATATGTTGAAACTATCAACATGTCGAAACCATGGATGTGTCAAACTATCAATATGTCATAACTGTCCATGTGTCAAAACTAACTACCGATATGTCAGAATTATTGATATCTCAGAACTATCGATATGTTAAAACATGTCAGAACTATCGATATATCAAAACATGATGAAACTATCAATATTATTGAAATTATCGACATTAGCGAGATCAACCATTAGTTAACCGCGGAAAAAAAAATTCTCATATCCAATTTTGACATTTCAAACTCAACAATATACAGACAATTCATAAGTCGCAACTGAGAGTTTGATTGGCATATTAGTTAACTCAGTTTCTAAAACAAAATTTAACTAGTACTTGAAAATCATATATTGTAGCTCACAACTAGCAACTTACTTGTTGTATAGAAAACCAAAATTTTAAAGTGTTCAAGGCCTTACTTGGCCTAATGAAATTTACAAAACTGCCTTCATTCAAAAACTTATCAGAAGTCATAGTTTTAAATTTGCAAATTTAAAATCAACATCAAGAGGTAAGAAATTCTACGTTGTTATAATATTATTATAACCTTCTGCTCGTTTCATGAACTATGTAATCTCATATCCAAACAAACTTTCTCTAAGTGAAACAAATTTTTCTATGCTATTCCATGTAATTAATATTATTCTATTTTTATTAAGCCTGAAAACCCAAGCGTGAAATTAAAAAATGCAAAAAACGTTAAAGAAATTAAAAAGATAAATAACTCATGACATTTGTTATTTTTTTGATAAAATAATTCTGAAAAATTAACATAATTCTTCGTAAAAAAACATCTAATTTTCGTGCAAAATTTTACTAATTTTTATTAATGAATTGTCGCTTGAACTGATAAATATTCTTTTCTTCATCAATGCTAAATTTCTCCAACCAATAATTGAATTTCTTTGTGAAATTTCCTTCTAAAATATAATAAATTTAAAAAACGTGAATTTTAAGGAGAAGGGAACAACTAAACAACAAAATAAATTCAGGGAAGTCAAGAGAATTGTATTCCAAATCTAAAATCTCAATTTGCACTATTTATAATTTTATAAATAGACAAGCAAAAAATTCTGCACTGAAATATACGGTACAAAGAAAGCATTTTGATTTTTACGCAAAGTGTTAAACCAGCTAATCTTTAATACAAAATGGAAATAGATGTTTTTGAAAAAATTACACAATATAAAAACTTAAATTTAATCAGCGAAAGAGATATGGCTTTAAAAATAGATAATTTACAAAACTTAGGCTTTTATATAGAAAAACTAAACAACATATAAACAAATAAAATCTTACATTATTCAGACAGATATTTATATAAACTTTCAAAATAGCAGGGTAATTAAAGTTAATAAAATAGTTATGAAATAGTAATACAAGGATATTGTTAACTTTCACAGAAATTTTTATAAATTCATTATATTATTATTTATTATACATTTATTTTAAACGTGAAATATTTACAAATGAAATACAAATGAAATCTATATAAATGAGCTTGCACAATTGCTAGCACGATTCTGGGAATAAAGTTTATTTCATTTTAACTCACTTTGTTCACTCCATATTTCAAAACTGCTGTGGATTTATTCTGATTTCCCCAACAAACATTTCATACAATTACAGAAAATACGAACCTTAAACATTTTTTACTTCGCTGCGAAAAGTATGTTTAAGACAAAATATTTCAGTTTCATATATAGTTTCATATTTCATATACAAATACTCAATCCATCTCACTATTAAATCAGCTTATATATTAAATACGGCATACAAATTATATTGTCCATTTGAGCATTGTATAACTGAAAATCATGCAAAGAAATCAATACAGCTATAAAACACACAATTCGATGAAAGAACCTAATAAACATAAACTGTAAAAAATTTGTAAAAGAAAAAACATAAATATATATTTTTTTTTATTTTTTTTTTTTTGGCCGTAGAAGAGTTTCAAAATTTCCTTCACAAAACAATTTTTTAGTATTAAAACTAAATCAAGTTAACACGTATGCATCAATCATCAACTATTTAAATATTGTACCACTTGTGCTTAAATAAAATAATCCAAATAACCCTATTTCTTCAAAAATTGTTTAAAATGACGTCCAATCTTTTAAGATCACTTAATGGCCGCTTTCAGGGCTGGAAATTTTCAAAAAAGTTTTGAGGCTTGAAATTTGACTGCCATATTGAATTTTTATTTCTTTCTAAATGAAAACACCCTCCTACAGGCTATAGGACAAAGACACTTAAAATTCATTAAAACAATTAATAAACGTTAGCATTAAATGCATTATCAAAAATATTAAAAAAAAATTAAAAAGAAATTAATAAGAAATTGTTAAATACAATCTAATAATAATAGTCTGTTAATAACATTAACCAGGAGTTATAATCCAATCTTCCATTGTCCAATCGAGGAGAGTAGGTTCAAACTGGAATATATCTGGATGACCTAAAGGTATTTTCCATTCAGTTTTTGACCACTGAAAGACAGGCTGTTGGTCAAACGTTGGGCCTGCCACAACAAATTGTGATAAATTCTTTACCAGCTGTGAATTGGTAGCCTATTTAAAAATATACATAATTTTTAACTCCATAAATATACAATAAATAAATAAATAAATTTTCAATAAATAAGCGAAATGCATTTTGTGTACTTAATGGCTTGCCACAAAAAATCATTGAGTAATTTCTTTTTTTTAGTTAGCTGCAGTGTTAAAAGTGTATTTGTAAACATTTTGCGCTTAGCAGCACTAACAAAGTAACTTTCTGATTGACTGGCTCAAACAAAAGAAAGAAAATGGTTTGAATCATTAAGTAAACTTTAATTCTAAATAAGTTATATTATATCTCCTTATTTACTTATTTAAAAAGGTATTTGTTTGGAAAATTCACATTCACAGACAGTGGGCAAGTCAAAATTATCATTATTTTTAAAACACATATATTATCTTTCAAATGAGTCCAAATTGAATTCTCAGTAATCTGCATTACTTAAAATATTCTATAAAAATAAAAGTTATTCTTAATTTTTTTATTTTTTTTTTCAAAAAATGCTCAGATGATAACTGAAAAAAAATGTTTGGCACCACAAGGACTAAGAAGGAATTCAAGGTGTTCAAGATGTAACATTCAAAACGTTTAAAAAAATAATCCTTACGATTTTGCAGAAGATTAAAAGAAAAATCTCAGCATGAAATTTTTTAATGTAGTACTAAAAATTCTTAATTACAATTATCTTGAACAAAATGCAAAAATGATAGGAAATATTCACTGTATATTTTCATAGATCATAGATGTTTGAAAAAATAAAAAAATGACTATGGTTAGTATGGTTTTTGAAGCAAGCGTGATGATTGACAGCAATTCACTTAATGACTGTTTACACGTAGGCCCAAGTTAAATGACTCTGTTGTTTAGTGTTCTTTTGCAATTATGAGCTGGACAGTTTGCGACAATAGATGATATCAAAAAATCGTTTTTACAGATATCATTAAAAGAAGAAATTTTTTGTGATTTCTTTGGCACAAAAGCTTTGAAGAAATAATAATAATAATTTATGATAATAATAATAATAATAATAATTAATAATAATAAATTTTTATGTTTAATGTAGAAATAAATAATATTAGATAAAAATTTAGGTCACAATCAGCACTAAACACTAGCTATTTTTAAATAAAAATGAATGATGATCTGTAAAATATTTAAATTTTTGGTATACTTTGGAAACACAGTTTTGCCAAAACCACTGAAATTATTATGATATCTTTGATCAAATTTCTCCCTTTTGATGCAAAAAATTTCATATATGAAGTTTTTGTCCATGAATCATCAAACTTTATATTGAGCCACCATTTCTTTCTCAAACTCACTGCTGCTTCTTTATTCAAATGACCCAATATAGTTCTCATCAAAATATAGCAGAAAAACTTTTTTAAATAAAAAAAATGAATCAGGAAATTCATATTTTTCAACATGAAATTTTACGAAAATTCACAATACTTGCAAAGAATTAAAACTGTTAAATAAGGAAGGATTCCCACAATAATTCCCTAAGATCAAAATTTATCAAGCAAAATATTCTTACAATTTAAAAAATGTATTTAGCTAAAACGCACCAGGGACAGGTAATATATTTGAAAGCCCTAAACTAGACTAACCTTAGACACTAAAATACATCTCCTTATATTCTTTTTTTAAACAAGGTTAAATAACTTACCTTGCAGTCAGTACCCCCATGTCTGCGATGTCCAAGTGCACCAAATGGATAAGTTCCATTTATTGGGTTCAAATCACTACGGGAAGAGATTGCATTCTCAGCACTGTAAGGAGGAGTGCAGTTGCATTTTGCAGCCTGGTCATTTTTAAAATCATTGTATCTAAAAAAAATATTTTGATCAAATGCTTATACGCAAACATTCATTTTTAGGTAACTATAAAAACCCTCGAGTCAAATGGGGAATTTCAACTGGTGAGCAAATGAGTCAAAGAAAGACAAGCAACCAACAAACTGTGTGAAAGTTTGGCCACAGAACCACTGGCCACTAAAACCATAAACCATGTACACCTTTTTGTGGGCTTTAGATCTTTGGAAAGTATCTACAAACTTTTCACAACAGTTATCACTGGTCTTCAGGTGATTACAAGTCATCTTACCTACAAATATGCACAACAGTGATAACTGAATTTATCAAAGCTTTTAATTCTCAATATGAAAGTTAAGATGATTTACACATATACATAAATGTTTGAAACGACTTCAGACATCGAAAAATTTTTTTCCTATTTTTGATTAGTGTTTGCTTGAGAAAGCTTGACCTTAAATTTTTGTTAAGAGGCTTAAAAATACCATATGTCATCGATATATCCATAAAACCTTTTCTCTGGTAATGTTAATCTTTTCTGAAACTTTGCGTTGTTTAATAAGGTGTAAAAAAAAACAAAAAAAAAAAAAAAAAAATCTAGAATACATCATTAGAGTTGGTATCTCAATAAAACACTGATTGGTAAACCAATAATTGTCTTGAGTGGTAGGTAAAGTATACCACCCAGCCTTGTACCCTTCTTCACCTTTTGGTGTTACATGCTCTAGGGTGAAAAATACCGGTCTTTTTTTTAATTTAAAATGTTATGTTAATTTATGATAAAAATGTGAAATTTTTAAATACAAGACTTAAAATGTTTACAGGGTGCAGAAGAATATTATAAGTACGCGGTTAACTTTATCTGAAAATTATGTACACCGTTCTTTCTACTTTTAATTTAGTTTATTGCTCGTGGTTTTATGAAATTTGTTCAGTGCCACAAATTTAGAAGTAGATACTGAGCAGCCAGGCTGTTTGTTTGGGAGCATAAGTAATTGCTATCTTCATGTTCTTTAATTTATTCATCATACAACTTAAAGCAAAAACATTTGAGAGTTAAAAAAATATATATTTGCTAAAATAATTATTTTTTCATTCTGGTAATAATTTTAGCGTCAGCTATTTGTTGCTTAACCTCACAATAGAAATAAATATTTTTCGCATTATATTTAAAGTTCTAATCGTTCAGTATTCATAACCGTTAATCTTCAGAAATGCGTTTCTAGCCAATCTAGAAATCGGATTTTCATAAATTTTTCCCTCAGCCTCCCATGAGAGTCACTAAACTGAGTAAACAAGTAAACGGTACGCCCAAAAAAACTCACTCGATACATCGCTGAACAGTAATGAAATTTTAGATCAAATTTATCAAATTGACTTAGTTCAGTTGGTAACAGATCTGACTCCCAACCGCAAGTTTTTGGGTTAAAATCCCGGTATTGCCCACTCAGCTTACAAGTAGCATTTCGGTGAAGTAAGTTTTAACTCTTCTTTACCTCCCTACCTAGTAGCCTTTGAGAAATTAGAAACTTTCTTTACCGATTTCCTGTGAGGAGGCTACTTATTAAGATAACAAAGAAACAAAATTTTTTTTACATTTCAGAAAACAAGATAATAATGATCAAATAATAACGCTATTAGCTAACTATAAAACTTGGTGAATTAATGGAGCATTAAGAATAGTTAGAAGAAACTTTCTTTCAGAAAACAAGATAATAATGATCAAATAATAACGCTATTAGCTAACTATAAAACTTGGTGAATTAATGGAGCGTTAAGAATAGTTAGAAGAAACTTTCTTTACCAATTTCTTAATTTTGTTATACATACATATAAATACCTGCCAAAGTTTCGCCAAAGCACAGATATTTGACGGTGTTCTTTTGCCGTGAAAGTTCTTTTAAATTATTTATATTTAATTTTCAGTTTTTTATTACAATCTGCTATGGTATAGATTTCGATATTTTGAATACCCAGTTAAATATTTCCAGTTGTTGTAGGTTAAACAAATACTTACAAGTTTACATGTTTATAGGTTGGTACTGCAAACAAACTACTTTAAACATCATAGCTTACCTTGATTTTTGATTTATTTCCAAGAGTGTTAAGGGTTGCTAATTCAAAAATTATATATTCAATCTATTTCACCACCATCATATTTGCCATCAATTAAATAGGTGTTTTAGAACAGATCAAATTTGATATTCAGCAGCAACAGACGTTCTTTACTAGTTTTAATATGACTGTCGCTATAAGTGGAAAAGTCCTCTTTGAAAATGTATTTTATTAACTATAATAAAACTTTGTAAATTAATGGAATGTTAGGAATAGAAAATTTCTTTACCAATTTCTTTGATCATAACAAAATTATATAAAAAATAAACAATTTCGTAACTAAAAAATTTCACAGTTTGGAGAAAATTGTTGAACAAATAGATTTACCATCTAACCCATGCTAGCATGGAACATAAAACTGTATAAAACTGTATAAGAAGAAGGATATGTACTAGGTCATCAGCATAGACAATTATCAAACGCTATATAATACCTGTACAATCCTTTGGAAACATTGTTTACGATTTATCAAGCAAATATAACAAAGACGTTTGGGATTTTAGAAGATATGAACAGTTATTTGTTAAAGTTAAAAAAACAGAATGCGACATTAACTTTCTCAAGAATGAGAAGAATTACTTGCTGTGTTTCCGAAATTATTATCAAATTATTATTATTGTCAACAATTTGATGCCATCAAATACCTGATTGTGAAAGTTTTTAGTGAAGTTTATTTTACCTCATTAATTTGACCAAAGATTGCATGTCCGTAACTTTTGCAACATCCCGCTTAAAAATCTGCGCACGTGGATTCAATTCATAATCAAACCAATCACCAAACTTCTTTTTGGATTCAGGGACACCACTAAGGTCATAGATTTTTGGAAAATATCTAGGAAAAAAAAAAGCTTAATTTTAATAGAGCATTTGCATCAATATACATTTATATTAAACCCCGATTAAGAGAGATATATTAAAAATGTAACAGGCTTAATGTGACAACGCTACATTTTGATTTTCCCTAACAATGGAGGAAATGAGAAAGCAAATTGCAAACTTAACCCTTTATTCAGTATATTCCGATGTAATAAAAATATTCCAGCACCGGAATATGTGCGAAGGGTTAAAAGTAAAGCAAAATATATATATATATCAATATTACATTTTACATAAAGTTACCCCAAATATATAATTTGATTGAAGTTTCTGTTTTCATTGGGAAACATACACAAAATTTAGAAAAAGCTGAAAAAAACAAGTATAACACATTCAGAGATTTTTTTTATAAAATGTTACAAATTTTTGATGACGAGAACAGACATACACCACCTCTAAAATTTGTTGACTGAGATTAGATGGTGGTTTCACCATAAACACAGTCATAATGTGGACTCGAACCACATACCTTTCTATTATGGCCTCGTTGTTTGGCACCTTAGACTACTGATCCACAAATAACATCTATTTCTTTTGCAAAGTGCAAGGTGACAATAATAAATAACACATACGGTATATTATAGCTTGCCCAATACTGGTTCTTTTGTAAAACTAACGACATGTCAGCCATTTCAACCATACCAGGAAGTTGCTCTAGTACCCAAAATGTATCAGGTTTAATAGGTTTACCTGATTCAAACAGCTTATAATCCAACACCATCCATTGGTTATTATACGTCCCACTGTTAAAGCGCTCAAATACGGAGCACCATTTGCTACTTGTATCAGCAAGTCGGTTTGCTACGAGTGTTCTTACGTACTCCAGAACAGATGAAGGGAGAACATACTTCCATAAGTCATTGTTTCCGTTGCCGATAGTAGTTTCTTGAGTTACCTGAAGAATTTATACAAAATAATATCAAGTTCATTTAAATGAACCTAACTCAGAAAAGCTTAAATTATCAAAAAAACAAACAACGAAAGTGGGAATTAGAATCCATTTACAAATAACACAAAATAACAAAATTGCCCAAAAAATTTAAAATATCTCTGCTATTACAAATATATTGCATCAAAGATATTTTCTTGACATCCTTAGGGTGTCTGATCTTCAAGGGAACAGAAAGTAACGCAATGTTTTAAATTTAATTGTATACATTTTGTTTTGAATAAAAATAACTTACTCTTTAGCAATATTATTTTTATGTAAGAATATCAAATTAGTATTATCTTTAACAATTTATAAACATTCAAAATTTACAAATATTATACGACTATGCAGTGTAATGTGTTTTTGGATGCCTTAGTAGGCTAAAAATCAATCTTACCATTTTTAACATAAGTTAAATATTGCAGGGCGAAAAAGTATCAATAATAATATTAAAATATAGCAGAATAGAATAAAGCCAATAAATAAAAAATTTTGTCTCAAAGTGACAAAAAATATGTACCAGTCCGCTGCTGAGAATATAGAAATCATCTCCACTGAATATTGACCCCGGATATGATGAAAAACTTTGCACACTGCCACTGATGACTTTATCTAAAATAAAACGGAAAAATAATATCGTAATAATATAAAATATCGTGTACGCAAACATTTCAACTTTATTGCACAGGCTTTAAGGTTAGTTCCAAACTATCAAAAATTAATAGAAAAAAGGAATTTTCCTTTTAATTAACTTTTAAGCTATTTATAAATGGGATTAACACTTAAAACTTTGTAAAAATCTTTTGTTTGATTTTTGAAAAACTAAACCATCAACCTGAGGGTATATAAATTTAAAGTATGTTATGAGTCCATTTTTATATATGTGATAGGTAACGTGGCACATACTCGATACATAACGCGATAAATAACCTTGAGTACGAAAGAAAAATTGATATTTCATTGTAAATTTTTTTTTAATATTTTATGCTCTAAATAATAGCTTTTTTTAAAAAAAAGAAGACTTTAAAAGTGTATAAATATATGTATACACTTATAAATATAAGTATGTATTTATAACCCTTTTTTCCATTCTTGACAAAATCATCAAGCAAGTATATTCCAAGATGTAAGTCTAAGGGAAACAGTCAGCAAACAGACATGTAGGCCCAGTGCTTAAAATTTTATTTACATAATAAATTAAAACAGAAAGAAAATAAAATTTAATTTTAAATTTAAATTTAAAAATTTAAACAATAACTTAAGAAAATATTAAGAAAATAAGAAAAATTACCTACCAGTTTTGTCGTTCAAGTGATAGCTAAAGTTATACATTTTATAAATGCGTAACATTTGATTGAAATCACTCCACGTCACTTGTGATATTGCCAAGTCAGCATTATTAGGAAAAACTTTAACAAGAGCTGAACATGAACCTGACCCAACAACTTTTTTGTATGATTTTTTACCAAGTGCAACTTCTAAATCCTCCAAGTCGCCACCAAGCTGTATCATTCTATAATTTTAACATTTTATTCATAGAGCATGAACTTAAATCTGTTTGAGTTTAATAATTAGATAAGTTCATATCTAATTCTAACCAATCAAATTTAATATAATGAATGCATGCCTCTTTGATTTATGACAAAACTTCATGACATTTCTATCGCGTATAAAATTGTGTCATTTTAAAATATGACCTTTTTCATCAGCATGTGGCTCAGAGGTAGGTCATACGCTTTATATGTGCAAAGCCTCCGGTTCAAGCCCTGTCGTGGATGGTCATACAAATTTGGCTTTTGATGATCTCCCGCCATTATGGTAAATAAATAAATTTAAAAAAAAATTATAATAATGTCTTACACTAACAATAATAATAACTAACATTAATACACTAAAAAACAAAAAACCAAAGGTAGAAATTCTAAAAAGGTTGTCAAAATATTTGAAGCAAAATAATTATCTTTGATAATAGTGGATATCATCAGTCAGAAATACAATGATTTGTATGAACAAATTAAAACAAAATGCCTAGCTAGAGAAAATATCCTAGATTAATTCAAATTGTGAATGGAAACTATGCTGGTCATGTTACTGACTGGAAACCTGCATGTCAAGATATAATACATTTAAACATACCTAAAATCCATCAAGCTCATCTTAGGTTGTACTCCACTTGCATTATATCCTTCATAAAGTCCATCCAACTGTTTGAATACTAATTCTACCTAAAAAACATCATGAGTAAAGAGTTTTAAAATACAGCGAAAAATAGTAGCAAAGGCAACAGATAAAGCAATTTCCTGAAGATAATAATACGACCCATTTTAAACTGATAATTGTTTGTTTTTGTTTTAAATTAAAACGAAAACAGATGCTTTCAAAAAAGAAGACACAAAATTTCAAAAATCTTTGAGAAAAATTGAAAATCTTTGAACCATATTTGACATGCTTTGAAAATATGATTTTTAAGAAATGCCACGATGATGAGAATTAGAAACCAAGATAATTAGAAATTACAAGATTTCAAAAGTAATTCAAAACAAATTTCAGTAGAAAGTCTTAAAAATATAGTTTAAGAATTTATTAAAAACTTTCAAGCCTAGGCTCAAACATGATTTTTAGCAGGAGGCCGTAAGGATAAGAAGATACCATAACAGTCCTAAAATTCCATCTGCTTCCCCTTATGATCATACATCTTAAAACAGAATTTTTATGATAATAAATGAGCCAGAAAAAACGTAAGGGGAAAAACAAAAGAAATAAACTTCAAAATTTAGCAGTGAGCTGAAACATTTCACAGCAATAGCTGCATAAGACTCACCTGATGCCAATAACTATCTCCAGGATTTTCTTTCAGCTGGCTTATAATCCAATTTTGGTTATCTGATAAAAACTCATGAAGTTTATCACAAAATTCTTTTTCGTCATTGCAGTAGCCCTGCATTGTATTCTGAAATCCCATACTAATATGATCTGCAGATATGTAACCTTCTGCCATTCCCGCAGCTTCTGCTTGCAAAGTATCGTCGTAACTTCCATTTGTAACCACTTGTAGTAGAGACCACCTGAAATTTCAAATAATATATTTTAACCAAGTCCGCATATGTTTAATAAACAAATAGATTAATATATTTCATATAATAATATAATACAATGATATTATTATTTGAATTGGAAATTATACATTTAATTTTGGCAGGTGGTAATACTAACAACTTACTGAATTATGACAGATGTGCGTTTAACAATAACTAAGTGCAAATATATTTTATCACACTGGTATTCAACAGCGCTCATTTACTTTTTCACAAGTCCGACATAATATTATCAAGCATACCTGAGAAAATAATGTGAATAAAAAAATTGACTTACTTCTCCTAGCGAATTAGGGCTTATATAAATATTGTATATTAATTTCAAATTAATTTAAAAGACACTTGATTTCTTAGAAAAAAAAATATCAATTAAAATCAAAAATAATGGCAACAGTTTCTGTAGTATTAGACATACTTTCAACCTTTTCACTTTTAAATTCAACCCAAACAATAAAATTACTTTGGTCTGTGATTTAATCATTCACTGAACCTCCATCTGACCATTATTCATTAGGGTATATATATATATATATTTTTTTTTTATTATATTTTGAACGTTGGTGTTTTCTATTATAATATAGTTATAAACCATAAGGACTAATATAAACAAAATTAATAAACGAAAAACCTCGGATACGATTTTTAAATAAACTAAGTGATGTACGTTTTTAATTCATTTGGAAGAGAATTTTTTTCTTCACGGTATTTTCCTCAAAAAATTTATGACCACAAACTATACTGTCTTATATGCTATATGCTTAAACTTATAAACCCCACAACAGATTATTTTCTGCAAAACATATCAAACAATATTTTTTTTCAAAGCTTTATTTGCAAAAAAATTTTCCTCAAAAAAGTTTTTCATATAGAAATATTCTTTTTCTATAAGATAAGATATTTTCTAAAAATATTTTCTTCAAAAGATTTGTAACTAATTATTATTATTTGAGATAAAAAAAAAAATTAGGATTTTTTTTTTTAGTTTTGAGCTCAACTCAACTTTGGATACTAAAATTTTAAATTTTAGATTGTTGCTATCAATACCTGAGTCAATTAAATTAGTTAAAGTATTAATATTAGCTGGAATAGCACATCTGTTGCGATATCAAAAACAGCATAAATTTTCTTGAATATTTATGACTTTATTTTGAGCCCAAAAACTAATTTCGGACAGTTAAAATTGATTTTTAGTCATTATTATTATCATTATTAGAGTCAATTAAATTAGTGATAATATTAGCTGGAATTGCGATATCAAAAATAGCATGTTTTATATAAATTTCAATGCATATTTATGAAATCATTTTGAGCCCAAAAATTAATTTCGAACAGTTTAAATTTCAATTTCTTGATACTCTGACCAATATTAAAGTCAAAGGATTTGATTGCAACGATAATTTACCATAAACTAATACCAGTTTTAAGGTGTTTAGTAACACATTATTTTTCATGAATTTGGGTAAAAATTGATGACGTCATTTGAGCCAAAAGGTTTCCAATTATTATCCTTTTTCCAGTTAAAAATAAAAGTAAAATAAAAAAATTGAATAGAATCAATAAATCAATGTACAATATAGGGAGGTCACTCAAAATTTCAAAGTGATCAAAATCATCCAATTTTAGTCTCAAATAAAAGATCTTGGTCTCTCATTTCCAAAATGGTCTTACTTTTTGTCAGAGGTTAAGCGGATCTGGAGATATCCTAATTT
>JAUZNK010068781.1:0-14212 GCA_035046665.1 Euphysa ruthae
CAGAGGGGGGTGTGGGGGTGTGGGGGTGCTGGAATAAACGGCGGGATTGGAATTTCAGCAACATGAAATAAGCGAACACAAAAATAATAAGAAAAAGACGTAAACTGTCAAGTTTTTTTTCAAGGATACTCCTACAAAATGTAAAGAATCAGTTAACGGGAACCCTAGTTAAAACAGGGGTGTTGGAAAATTTCCAAAAAAATGATAAGAAATGGATCATAATAATCAGTTCTATAAAACCGTTTCAATTATATTTACTGGGGTATAAATCTGAAATTAAAAGAAATTATTAAAAAGAAATTATCGTAGCATTTTAGGCCTAATTAAATGAAAATAGCAGGTATTTTGGTTCAAAATACCAAAATTTTATTTATTTTCCGATTTAATTAAAATGCATTTTTATTTTTTTATTTTTGAAAATGCGATAAATAACTCCTCTTTGGGACTGGATGGGTTCTTATAACGCCATCATAAATCTAAGCTATATTTTGCTGAACCCCTAACCATACTTAGATATGCATGAAAATAAACTTCAGTACAGCTTAACTGAAAAAATCCATTTTCATCCTTGTTCAAAAAGCTTTAAAACAAAATAAAAATGTTTTTTGGAGAAAAAAACCTATAAGCATCAATATTCAGCATTGGTTTTATGGTGGAAGATCATGAAAAAAAATAAATTCTTAGCTCATGTTTTCTAATCTAAAAATTTTATATTGTGCCATCAAAGTTTGAGCAAAATTAAAAATTTAATACCACTTTCTATCCTGGACATACACCCTCTATCCAGGACATACACCCAAAGCATCAATGTATAAAGATGCAATGTTATGAAAATCTCAAGCAAATGCTTAAATTGAAATATAGCCAATAATCACGAAAAAGATCTTCCCAATTATCTGCTCATTCTTTTAAAAAATGACCAAATTTTAGAGTTATGAAATATTCCAATCGCCAATATATAAAGTTTTTTTTCTGAAAAATTCTATCGTAAACCAACGCACTCTGACCACTACCTAAAATTCAATTCCAGTAATTTAAAATCCGTTAAAAAAAAGCGTAGTTAATTCCTTATTTAAACGTGCCAAAGACATAATCAAGGCTCCAAAAGAAATTTAAAACGAACACTGATGTCTTAATACCATACAAACCGCTAAAAACTATCCTAAATATGCTATTGCAAACGAGAAGCAGAAAATTTATTTTTAAAATTTCATTGAATTTGAAAACAAAAGTAATTTTATCTGCTCTATAAACCTTCCAAATTTTACAAAGTCAACCAGCTATGTCAACATAATATCCTAACTACCTCTACTTATACCATACTCTTTAACATTAAAAATATTATATCGTATTCTTTATAAATATTGTTCTTCCGTTTATATTGGTGAACCTAAACGGTAAATTATTAACCAAACATAGAACTTCAACGCGCCGTAAAAAAATACTGATCAAAATAATGGAGTCTCTCAACATTCCTGGAAATAAGGCCACACATTCGACTAGGGTAAAAAATCTATAATAGACACTGAATCATGATGCCTAATCTCACGCAAAATTAAAGAATCTATTCACTCGTTTAATGAACCCAACCATATTAATCATACATCTTACAACCTTGCCGAAATTTGCTATCCTCTTATCCGCTAAAAACAAGCTACTTTTAAAGTCCACTCCCCGAAAGAGTAAATTGCTTTCAATTAAAGACCACAAAAAATGATTTCCGGTTTCACAAATATTTAATAATTTTCCATTATATTTCGCAATAAATGAAGTATTATCGATTTCCCAAAAATTTAATCACTGTCCATTACATTTGGCAACAAATAATGGTAATTTTTTGTTTTACCTCCTTCAACCAATTAAAATTATACGACGAAAGCTCAAATATATTCAAAAATATTAAAATTTAAAGATCTAAAGATCTTTGGAAATCATTGAGGAATATAAGAATTACAAAATCTAAAACTTCCTCTCAATCTAATATTTGCTTAAAAAAAAATAATAACTTTATTTTTGATAGCCTCCAAATTACTGTTTTAAAGGAATAATTTGGAAACCTTTCTGCTAATCTCTTAAATTTTCTTCTACGAGCATCGAATATATATAACAGTGAAGCGACCATTAACTTTTATGGCACATTAATATTTTGACATGTTAAAAAAAGTTATTATGATGGGAATACTAAGTTATTATGATACGAAAACTAGATAATTTCTCGAAGAAGAGGATATCTTACATAAATTCCATTTAGGATTTCGAAAAGTGTTTTAAACTGATAATTTTGTGTCAAATCTCCATTAAAAAATTAAAAAAGGTTTTAAAAAGTGATATCACACATAAGACTAAATACTATTAAAAATAAGGTTAAGAAAACGAATCACTTTAATTCAAATTACAGAGGCGCTCCCATTGAACAACGAACCTCAGTCAAATACCAGGGGTGTATATTAGATCGAACCTTAAGTAGTTTAATTTTGATTTTGAATAGAGTAAATTCCCTGACACAAGAGAGCATACATCTGGATGTGTCCCTACCGGGTGTCCCTCAAACGTGATATGCAGATATAGATGACATATAAATGTTAATGGTCCTAGATTGTAAACCATTCTGAAATAGTTCGGTTAGGAAATCCAAAACGAGTGTTATATCTGCACTAACAGGGTCCACCTATTTTCATTCCGATTTAAAGTAGATTGTTCAAATATGTTATATCAAATGAGTTATGTCTCGTTTTCTTCGATACCTGATTCATATACTTCACCTTCTGATTCAGATTCAGAAGTGTCATGATCGACTTCGGAGCCATTCAAAAATGATGTCACTGAACCCAAAGGAGAAAGGTGTCAGCAAAATTCTGACAAAACGTGACAGAATTTCGAGGGCTTTGGGTACATATCTTACATTCGACGTCACGTATTGTAAAAAAATAAAGTATCTACATAATTTTATTTAAAATTTTGGATATGTAACATCGCTGTTATGATTAGATCTTAACACCTCCGTTGGAATTCATGTTTATATTATACAAATTCATGTTTATATCATAAAAAGGTTCACAAATATATTCTTGCCTGAATTTTATAAAAAAAAAAATTTTTGTCTACGAAGATGTTATTGCAGTTTTAGAATAAAATAAAAATATGTGAAGTTCCTTCCTATTCGTTGATGTAAAGAAATCTTATTCTCAGAATTTTTATTCAAGTTTGTTTTATGATTTAAAGTTCAATGCTACAATCGTTTAAAACTTATTATAATGGCATCGTCTGAAAAACTGTTCAATAAGCTGATTCAAGCGTATAAATCTGCCTATTATCAAAAGACTGGTGATGTAATACAGAAATAAGTTTCAGAGCTTTGAACCCGTATGAAATCGACTCATGTTGATATTAACTCTCTAAAATAGGTTTGTAATACAAAATTTGTTCATTTGAAAGCTATTAGCTTCAAACCAAAAGGAAGTTTCTCGGAAATCTGGATAATAGCGCATGAAACTTCCATAGCTGATAGTGCTGCGGAGGTTCCAACGCCTGGATGTGGCAAAATCATTGAACCAAACATAATTCATTTCGTTGCAGAAACAACACATGCCGTTACAAATATGGTTAAAGAAATTTTAGTGCCTAGCCAAAAAGAACTCAAAGATCAAATTAACGAACAAAGCGAACTCGTGGTGAGCTTGTATAAAAAAAGAAATTTAAACCAACTGTCAGAATAATCTAAAGAACTAGAAGAAATAGCAGATGAGAAAAACGATTAAAAAAATTTGAATAAGATTCGAAAAAAAAGAAGAAAAGAAATTTAAAATTATTAAGGACTGCTAAGACCCTAGATTAGTTAACTGCTGTGGTGCATATGGAGAAACTTAATTTGCAATAATCGTTTGTATACTTGAAATGGAAGTAAAAAAAGAATTTTTTAGGACCGGATTCAGTTACTTTCTACTGCCCAACAATTAAAAGTGTGAAACATCTGGGATCAAATGCTCATCACCATCTGAAGGTTCACATATTAGAGGAGCTTACCATTACCATTTATTTTCAGCGAGGCGAACTCCAAGACTATTTAAATCACAACTGTGGATAGAGGACCGGATGATTTCAGGATAGAGCGTATAGCAAATTAGAAGCCTCTGTATCCCACGGACAGGACACTCTTCTTCCAGGAAAAAGAGGCGAGCAATATTGTGTTTAAAACTGAAGGATATCTGGAATGGCCGTCTGCTTAGCGAAGTGGTCCTGGTAATTGTGCATGCATCAGCGTTCGAAGGGAATATAACACATAACCCTTTAACCTTGCAAACAGTGGACTCACTCGATTACAGCTGGCCACTGGCCGCTGGGTCGAAAGAGGTGCCTGATTACTCCTACGAGCCAGTCTTTAACGAAGCAAATGTGAAGGGCTCCTTTCTCACACGAGGGTATCTTTCAATACTTGATATTTTCTGATGTTTGTTCTTTGATATTCACCCTCCCATATTTATTCTCCGATATTTATTCTCTGATATTTATTCTCTGATATTTAATCTCCGATATTTATTCTCCGATATTTACGCCCTGATATTTAATCTCTGATATATATTCTCCGATATTTATTCCCCGATAATTATTCTCCGATATTTATCCTCTGACATTTTTTCTCCGATATTTATTCTCTGATGTTTGTTCATTGATATTCACCCTTCCATATTTACTCTCCGATATTTAATCCCGATATATAATCTCCGGTATTTATTCTCCGATATTTATTCTTTGATTTTTATTCTCCGATATTTATTTTTTCACGTTCATCTTCCTATATTAATTATCTGATATTTAATCTTTGATATATAATCTCTGATGTATATTCTCCGATATTTATTTTCTGACATTATTCTCCGATTTATTTTCTGATGTTTGTTCATTGATATTCATGCTCCTATATTTACTCCCTGATATTTAATTCGAGGTTTATCATGATGGTTCTCTCCACTGGTTCTGCGGATCTCCGTGTAAGCACCGGAGAACTGTCCGAACTCACTCGATCAACGTGTTTGTGATTGATCGGGCTACTCGAATAAATGGCTTCCTTGTCTTAAACAGTGATAGTAAAAAAGAAACACAAAACCAAACTCCTAAAGAAATTTTGATATTGTTCTCAGAAAAGCTTACTATGGCCCTGGCGAGTTTTAGGGTATTACCACGCTCCATTCTAGCATTCTAGACTACCAGAAGGGGCTGTCTCGAAGGAGAGTTTCCGAAGGTGGTTATATAACCAAGAGATTTAATTTTGATTATTGATTGTTGCAGTACCACACATGGGAACTTTAAATTGAGCCACTGCCTTATTTGATGATAAAATTATTCAGATCTTCTTCCGAATTAAAAATGTTCATAATCGAACACAATCAATTAATCAAAATCAATAAAAAAAAAAAAAAGATCGGACGATACATACAGACCCTGCCCCCTAAGGAAGTATTTGCCCATTTTGCAGATAACCGACCCAACAAACTCCATCATTCTGATCTCCTCTTCCTCTCAAGCGACAAACTCCGTCATAAAGTATACAAGTACACAAAGCTGCCAGACCATTAACCTCGAAATCAACCGACGAGACTGCCGTGGCATTTATTAGCATGTACAATAACGGACCACTTATCTGTCCAACCACATTTATGATCGATGACAGGCATGAATTCAAGGGCGTAGTGAGCAAGCTTATGTATAAGCACGGGGTTTGAGTTTGTCAACCACATCCAGGCCACCACAGATCGCAGGCATTCGTCGAGTTATTTAATCGTCAACTGGTTGAGCGACTTTTCAGGGAAGAGACACAAAAATAACTGGACAGTGGCCGTGGCAGCCGTGAATGAGTAGCAGAGCCTCACGCTGTAGTAGGTGACATGACCAACACATCAAAACAAATAAATGGCCAACCGCTGGCGGAACTGATCGAATGTTTCATTGTCCTATTGGTAGTTGAGAGAGACAACCCCACTTCACCCCAATCACGCGAAACGCTAATGCCTATCGGCAAAATGGTCTACCTTGCTACCAAAGAAGAAGATCCAAAGGACGCTGGTGGTCGACGTGGGACCGAGCCGTAGTGGACATGTATGCTCTAACTGAGTGGCGTAACCTTGGAAACTTGGTTTCTTGAAGCAAGGGTTCACAAAGTCACAGCTGAGGACTGCAGCTCACCAATATTGACATCCATCGTGTAGAATGTCCATGGCACCATCAAGCAGATCAAAGTCGGTATAGATTGACCCAAGTATTCACATCCGTGAATACGTGTTTGTGTTGGTGATTACACGATAGGAATTAGATGCGATCGTTCAATTTACAATACCCTTGACTGTCTTTAAGCCGGTCGATACTGACGGTGTGTCCAAAAAATTTCATGTAGCCCTGTTGCACGAGGTTGTTGATGCAATTTACACACTTTTGGTATAAAGGATCTATCATGTTCAGGACGTATTAGACTGTGAGTCTGTCCTCGGCTCCTGTGTAGTATTCACGACCCGTCTGTTTGTCTTCGATCTTATAGCGCATTAACATTATCTTGATCAGGGCAATTTTTGGGGTCACTCTCAGTGCTGCAGTGAAAACAGCTCTCGGGATGTCGGTATAGGGTTTAGACCATCACAATTTGACCTAAAAACCTCACACGCGAGACTGCCGTGTAGACAGCATCGCTTGTCTAACTTCTGAGGCTATGGTCTACCACGATCGACCTTTTCTTGAACACGGTACACTCTCCCAAAACCTACGTACTTCAAATCGAGTGGAAGCCCTCTCTCGACTATTTGTTGAGGCACTTGGCCGATAATTCCTTTGTATGCTTTGGCTTTCAGGTATAACTACTGGTTAAATTTGCTTCCTATAGCAATGGGCAATTCTGTCATCCGAGTAAAAACGTATATTCGTCGGTAGTTCAGGGTGATTGCCTTTTTGATGATAAAGTATGCTAACTTGGATCTTATTACCTAGCACATTTTTGGAGCACCTCCAAATTTCATCTTGTATAGTGGTTTGAAAGTCTTGATTGAATGCAATCCTTGGGAAATGTTCATGGGAGAGATTGAGCTGACACTAGTCTGGCCGGTATCAACACTTTGACAGCGTGTAGCGATAACGCCTCTTAGTAGCCGCCGTGAGGTTACAGGGAAGCGGAGAGGCCTTGCCTACTTGAAGTTCATGTTGCCCACTAGGTTTGATCGTCTAAGCTGCAGCCTCAGGACGGCACTCTTATCTGGGTTGCTTGTGTGTCCATTGTCCATTTCTAGGATAGTCTTCAAGAACTAGGCCTTCGACCTCAATAGGAAGAGACTTGGTGTAAATGGTATCTGCGCAAACTTGTAGGATGTATTTTTCGGGGAAACATCGCAGCATCCTTCGTAACGCAATACTTTAAAAAGTTTTTTAAACCATGGTTAACTAAAGGTATTCAAATCTCGATCATAAAGCGTTATATTATGTATACAAAAAATTTAATAACTAAGAAAGTGAAAGTAGGATCAGATCTAAATTCAACCTTTATCGAAATTTACTTGTTAAATTAACAAAATTAATTAAAAAACTTCATTATAAAAAAACATTTCTCAGATAACGCTGAAAGTATGCAACAATTTTGGAATGGTATAAGAAATATTATTAAGTGTAATTCTTAGAAGACCTTTGACTTTATGGTTAGCCCGACTGCACATGTCCTTTATGTAAGTGACAAAAGGAAGTTTATCTTCAACAGTTACCTTTAATAATTTAACGGAGGATGTGTCTAACAGAGCCCATCTTTATCTCAAGAATATACTGTTTTTTCTCTATTTCCATGAAAAATCACCTGGAACTTGTCAGGGTTAGCAACCATTGCGTTGTAATGTAATCAAACCATTTCATTACAACATGGAGATCCGAATTTATTCTATGCACCACATTGCCAAAATTTGAGTCACACACGTGGATGGTGTTGTCATCTGCAAATTGCAGATGAAAAATGTCTGGAATAAAAAAAGCAGATCATTAATAAAGATTAGGGAACAAGAATGGAGCTTTGTGATAATTCGTAAGAAACTCTCAATAACTCGCTAACATAGGAACTAAGGTAGACAGGATGGCTTCTCTTTGTTAGGCAACTAAAAATGTATCTCAAGCATTTAGTCCTAACTCCACAGGGCTCAAATTTAGCAATCAGTAGATCGTATGGCAGATATTTGTACGTCTTTGATGAGTCAATCAGCACTGTACCAACTTTTTCTGGATTATCGAGTTAATTTTGCGATTCCTTGGGCAGTTTTAAAAAAGCGGTTTTCGATAAGTCAAGGAATAGCGTAAGTATGAAGTAATGAATAGAGCGTCTTCAAGAGCTGTTTGACCTGAGCGACGAGTTTGAAGTAATTATTTATGACCATGAAAAATTCCCAATGGCTGTGTTTCGGAATTAGTACCTGTTTATGGTACTGACTTAGAGGGGTTTCGTCAAATCAATCAAATTTGGTGATTGAGACCTGTACATTTACTAATCAGAGATAATTTTCTATTGGTACCATGCTTATGACCATTACAACGTTACTTCTCGCATTATTGACTGTCACAACAATCACTTACCATTGGTACCATGACTTATCCAACTCTCTACAACTGGTGTGAAGACAGTGGTTTTTCAACTCGACGCAGTCCAGGAAAGTGCAATAAATACTAATACAATAATAAGAATCAAAAAGGCTCAGGTAACTTAAAGTACATGACTTTCAAGTTATCACTTACGATCACTCTAATAAAAACATTAATTTTTTTTATTAGCATAACACTATAAGCATAACCAGGGTAAAAAGTGAAACAAAATTAATTATAATGCTGAGTATAATGGTACTCTAGAGAATAACAGATACTTATTGGTAACTTCAAACGAAAATATTATTTATCATTCTTAGAATCAGGGAAGGTTTGCTTAAATAAAAACAAAGCTAGTGTGTTTACTTTAAAAATAAACATTCATTTTTACATAGGCAGTATTATTAGTTCTGCTAAAATTGTTAAAGAAAGCAGCATCCAAACCAAATCAATTTTAGATGAATTGTATGGAGTTTGACAAGGAAGCTGTTCAAAACTGCTATAATAGCATGATAAAGCAATGCCAATCTATTTTCACAAGCAGTGAAGCAATATTATCCTTTTCATCTGGTGTTAATGATTATAAAGAAGTGCAAAATTATATGTTGACGGCTGAGTCTGTCCGGACGACCGAATCAGGAAGATTCAATAAAAATGGTATATCCAGAAAAATAGCGTTGGCTTCTATGACGTCATCTTAAAGAACCAATTGAAGACCTTTTCCATAATGAAGCAATTTAAGTGGGTGAATTTGGATGGAAAGAATATTATCAGTCAAGCTGATCGATCCTTCTTTGCGAAAATCTTCATCTTACAAGAAAAAAAAAACATCAGCCCAAGAGAGTTGTTACAATATTTTCTTGACTCTATAAATCCCCCCTCCACCACTTAATGTTTTTGTTTTATAATAATAACGCTAATAAGTATATCGAGCCTCCAAACTCCGGCAAAAAAATAAGTTACCTTAAGGACATTAATTAATGCTGGAATAAAAATTGCGTCATGAATGTTTGCGTATCGAAAGTCTAAAAAATATGATTTTGCTACATAAATTTTTCCGAATATATGAGGCTTTATCATAAAATTTGAGACATAAATTATTGCGAGTTAGATCTTTTTCAAAATTTTACGACATAAATTATTGCGAATAAACGTTTTCATATCACTTTTTTTTACTAGATGAAAACAAATTGTAGTGGTGATAAACCGATTTATGGACATGTTGCTGCCAAACCAAAAGTACACGAAACTTTGTGACTTATTAAAGTCCGCTAATCCCAGCTGGTCTTCACCCATTTGCAATAGCTTCCTGACCTTTTTCTAAAGTTATATAATTGATAGTTCCACAATCCACTGGGTATATAAGAGCTTCAACGTCGAGAGTTGCAGCTTGACTTCAATTTTATTTATCGGTTTTCCAGAATCAAACTGTTGGGCAATCATTACACTAAACCACTTTGTGAATCGACGTTTAAGGTAAAACTTATCTGTGCCATTTACTGTGAGGTCCAGAGGTTAAAATAGATGTGTCATATTAGGTGGCACACGAACAAGTATGATATGGGTGTCACAAGACATCGATGATTAATAACGACCAATAATCTGGTTGCAAATACGGGATAATGATTTCTTCTAGCAGCTTCAACAATTCTTGAGTACTGCTGAAACGTTTTGGATTGCAGCTCAACGAGAAAGAACCTGGGAAATCGAAGGGAGGTCAAGATCTCCGTCTTCCCTCCATAAATAAGTTCCACAAGTAAGAATTTGTTTTTATATGTGATGCCAAATTTTTCTGTGGTCGCTTTTCTGTAAGTTTCCCTATGGCACGCTACGTGTTTCGAAAATTTCTGGCATAATGTTAGACTAGCAGCGTGGCAAATTTCATCAGATTTGAACAATTTTCATAACCAAGAAAGCGGGGACTGAATGATCTTCGACAATTGTCGCTATTTGATGTTGAAAAACAATTTTCGCCTCATATAATGCCCGCTCCGGAAGTTCTGGTTTATTAGTATTTACTGCACCCTTCACAAAACCTCTTTGCATAAAAATAGTTCTAACTCATGATAAATTTTCCAGATCAAGTTGATTTAAAATATTCTTCATTGATACGAGAAATCGACGCTTATTTGTGTTAGGTGTTAAATTTTATACTCTAGTTTTTTGTGCATTTACAATACTAATATATAGTATATTTAGATTTAGTAGTTTATATAGATAAATTTTAAATTTCCATCATTTTTATTTTTGGCATTTGTTAATTTTCTTGAAAAAAGTGATTTTTTTGAATGGCTAAAAGATTTTTTGATTAATATACGTAGAAACAATTAAATCTATTTCATTAGAATGTATTGCAACTCTCATTTCCAAAACTGGTATAAGCAAGTATGTAGCTCCACTATTTCAGAAGTTACAGAGCTTTTCCTAAAACAGCCAAAAAACCGCTAAAAGTGTTGCGCATTGTAGAGTCGGCAACAAAAACTTAAGCGGAGTCTAAGGGTTAAATGTAGGCAACACCAAATTATACATTACTAAGCAGAAACCAATTTTAACGCCATATAATTCATCTGTTGATGACGAACGATTTGAATGGTTTATGAGCACATTTTTACAATATTTTACAAATTGGAAAAATTCCATCGCATCGACAAGGCTTTAATTTTTTTATATAAACTTAAAGAAAAAAGAATAAAGTATTTTTATAGCCACATATCTTGGAAAAATATTATTTGCAGGTATAAAGTTATTCTTGTAAGTTTTCCTTACGTAAGTATTTGTGAGATTATGTCTCTGATCTGCCAAAAGAATTTAGCATAAATAAAAACAAAATATTCAAAAATGAAATTTATTTACAGCAGAAATATCAAATATGCTCAAATTAATTTTAGAGAAAAATGGAAAAAATGGAAAAAATATAACATAAACCTACAAGAATTTTATAACTGCTTTATTCGCGTTATCATTTTATCACGTGCATACTTCCAAAAATTCCCATAACCAAATTTAAGTTGAAAATGACAGACAACAACAAAAAATTAAAGGTGGTGCATGGGTAAAAAAATGGTCAAAATTGACATTTCCAATGTAAAAGTTTTTTAGTCATGGCAACTACGTAGAAAACGTCTAAGTAATTAATTTGCTTTAAAAAAATTCAGAAGTTGGCTATTTGTCTTTTTAAAATCTTATAGACCTAAAATTAAAATTTTCCATAGTGACGCCCCAAACGACCACTTCTGCACCTCAAAAGACTAAAATTATGTTTTAGGATATCCTGGAAACCCAGGGCTGATTCCTGTTTTCCTGTTACAACACATTACATCGTTTTTACGGGATTTCGAGCTACAGCAAAGCTTGTAACTATGTAAAAAGTCACAAAACTTCAATCTTCTACATGAGTTTTTGAAAAAAGTCAGATGAAAAAAATGCAAATTAGTTTGTAATCTTAAAATTTTTATTATTCTTGTCTTTATTTTAGTGAAAATAATAATGAAAAAAAAAATAAATATATATATATATTTGGCCATTAAAAGGTATTTGCCAGGCAAAACTTTAAAGGCAGCCAGTATTAAAAAAAAAGTCAATCTCCACCTGCGGAAACTGAGATGCCCTCTAGTCAATCTCTTTCTTGTTCAGGAAATAAAATAAAATGTCGTATTTATTATCACCAAGTAACTCACCATAATCTTCCAAAATAAATGATAGTGCCCAACAACAACATCACGGTGACTTTGCATCACCGACAATGTCGTTATCTACTGATAACGGTGGTACATCACCTCATTCGAATATCTCTGACCCGGTCAATGTACATAATTCCTTTTTTCTACTTTTCTATACTGATATTATTATTAAAAAAATTATCAATTTATTAACTGCGTGTCCTGGTTGTGGCAAAAGAACCATCACTAACATTCGACTTTATTAAAAAGAATGGTCTTTCAACACCTTTAGTAGTATTTATTATGTTCTAATTGCAAATGGGGATCAACGTTTAACTCAAGTAACGTGTGCATTCGCAAAAAAAGTCGTAGTAGACCTCCATACGAAATAAATGTACGTTCTGTTGTTGCATTAAGTGGAATTGGGAAAGCTTTGTGGATACTTGTACATGCCACCACCGATGAATGTTACAGTGTTCAATGAATTGAAGAAAACTGTTTTCGAATCATACGATGACGTTGTATTTTCTATGAACAATGCCACAGATGATTTGAGAGAAATTGCATTTGCAGTTGATAAAGATAAAAATGAAATTTCCAAACAGTCTCTTGTGACGGATCATGGCAACGAAGAGGTTATGCGTTGCTAAATGGGGTTATAACAGTAATAGCAAATGACACAAGAAAGTGTCGTGTCAAATTTGGGAATCAAAAAAAGGTTAAGATGCCTATGAAGAGTATATTTCTTCTCATCCATGCAGCATAAATGACAAAGGTTGAACTGGTTAAGTAAATTATTTCATAGCTTTTGAAAGTGATCATTAGCTTCGATATACGAAAATATATACATAGAGGACGGTGTCTCAAAGTCCCATAGTGATATTGTAGCTAGAGATTCGTACCATGCAGTAGTTGTTGAAAAACTAGAATGTGTTGAACATATTTAGAAGCGAGTTGGTGGAGAAGGCGATTAATGAACTTCGAAATTATTTTGGTATCGCTTTTCGACAATCAACAGGATCAAATGTTTATCATTTAAAAAAAGCTATTGGAATAATACTTTTCTATCGTTCAGAAGCAAAAAATTTTGAAATTAGGCACCAAATATTCCACAGTTGGTGTAAATTTCAGGCGGACAAGATTAATGGTACAACCACGTAAAAGCATAAAGCAGAATTGCCAATTGTTATACTTGAAGCAATAAAGCCAGTGTTTTTAAAGTTTAAGTGATGATAATTTGCTGAAAAAATGTCTTCATTGAAAAAACCAGAAAACCAACGAGTCATTAAACGGGATGATTTTGGAAATGGTGTCCAAAAGAGGTTCATTTAAGTAAAAACACTTGAGAGATTTGCGTAGCATCTGTATTAACTAATTTTAATGACAGATCTGCAAAGATTGTAAATTTTTTAGAAGAATTAGATGTTAGTCCTGAATTTTATTCTATAAAGTTTTGTGTTTCTAATAACAACCAAAAAATAATGTCGATAGAGAGAAAATCGTTTGAAATTGCTAATTTCTAATATTTTATTTAACTTTTTCTTAAAAAAAAGTTATTTATTTAGTTTAACACAAAGCCTGTTATATTGCTTGATGTTTCCATAGTAACTAATAGCTACTTATTAGATTTTATTTAGTATACATATGATGTTAGGGAATTTTAAAACATTTTTTACTTAAATGGCGTTTTACTCCAAATTGTTTTTTTGGGACGGTTTTGCAATAACTTTTGATTGATTTGAGTTTTGGACGTGAAATTTTGTATAGGTGTTCTTTTTTATATGAGACAGGTTTTGAACCAACATTTTTTAGAAAAAATATTTTTGTAATAACTACACAAAAATATATGATCTAGTTTAATTCGATAGAAATTAAATAAGTACCTTATATATTTGAACTGATCACCCCCTACCCATCGAGGGACCGCAATGAAAATAAGGCTTTGGCTTTTCTTGTGCTTA
>JAUZNK010068803.1:0-14211 GCA_035046665.1 Euphysa ruthae
TTCAAAATTTGCTTTTATACTTCTTATGTTCAAATGTAAAACACAAATATTATCAAAAAGTTTAACTTCACTTAATTGATTTCTGATTTCATGATCAAAAAAGTAAGGAGTTTTAAAGTTGACCAAATCATTATCATTTTAGAAATTTACATCAGGGTCGTTTATGTCTGTAAAACGTGATTACTTAATTTGTGAAGGATTTAAAAACAAGATTTTCAAAATCGTTTCCGCTCATTAAATGTTAATATGTTAATATGAGTAAAGTAGTTAATATGAGTAAAGAGTAAAGTAGTTAATATGAGTAAAGTAGTTAATATGAGTAAGGTAGTTAAAATGTAATTGAGAAAACGCGTAAACAAAAAAAATGTCAATATGATTATAACAGATTACCTAAATGGTTTCCAATATCTGATAAAAAATAAAAAATTTTTGTTTCAAAGAGACATTAAAAAGCATTCCGCAAAGTAAAAAGATAAATCAACACTAAAAAAAAAAAAAAAAAAAAACTCATTTAGACTCAAAGTCTTTGAACCATTGATTATCTCTTGTGCTACACTAGTTACTTAAAGTAACTTAATCTGTTATCTGATCATCAGTATGGTTCTCTCTGACTCTCATCTTTAAACGCGTCTATCAATCTGATGGTGCTTGTGGTGAATCCAAGGAAAACGGAACTGACATTTCTAAGGAGTCTCTAAGAGTGTGTATCTTTTTCAGTTTGCGTAAGATCTATATTAGCTTTATCTTGTTTTAGCTTTCTGGTTAGTTGTTTGCAGAAACCAACTTATTAAAAAAAAAAAAAAACTAATAATGAGTCTAACCTCATCAGCAGGTTTTCATATTTCATTCCAATTGACTGCAAATTTCGAATCGTGGCTGTAATTTTGTGTGCTACATTGACCTACTGGGAACCTTATTAACCTTTTGCAGTCTCAAAATGTTTTACAAATACTGGTACAGAGGATAACAAGATACATACAAAATACTTACAACGAGAGAAATTCTATTTCCAGCTATGATTGAAGGTTCAATACGAGGGAGTACTAGAGGTGCACTTGAATTACTTGTGTTTGGAGCTTCAATATAGTGCTGATGGTTGACAAGAAAAGAACCAGGCTCTTTGTGAGCTGCATACTGGTTACATATCCAACTAAAATGTGAAGAAATACAGATTGACCTCTTTTCACGTGTATTATTTTTTGTAAATAAAATTTATATGCATTTCAAAAAACCATTGCAGTGGTGTTAGTATGACATAGCATTGGATTGAAACCCGTGTAGTTAATAATTATTTCTTTAAGACATCAATTTATAGTAAATAATCTATGCGTATTGGTTTAATATCATGTATCTTTTCATGTAAAATTAAATTTTGACAATTTGAATGTTATTACAAGCATTAAAAATTGATTATAACCAAAGAAAAACAATGTGAATGTAGAGTTTTGAGTTACAGCAAAAAAAAAGCGTTTCAGTTACAAAAAAATCAACGATTCGTTTATGAATTAGCTTAAATGATGAGATTTATTTAAAATTTAAACAAACAAAGTATGACTATATCGTTACAGAATTATTTTCTAGATATAAGATAGATATTTCCTGACTCAAAAGCCAAGTTATAAAAATTCCATAGAACTATTTTGGAGAAAATTGAGTAGCATACAGATGTAAGTTTCATGATGTAAGCTTGCTAAAAACTGCAAAAATTATATTAAAAATTGGAAAAAAAGGATTGAAAACTTTACAAGGAATTAGTTTTTTTTTTAACAATTTAAAATTAAAAAAAATTTTTTTTTATTTAGGATTAAGCTTGTGGCTACATAAACAGCAGTGCATTATTATACTGTATAAAAGTTGTGTATCATCTACAGGGAAAAATAAAATTTGAGGGAATGCATCTTCAATATACCATACTCAAACAGAAATATATTTAAAAAATAAATATTTAAGAAATATTTACCTATAAATTCTTTCATTCGGTAATGGTGAAGTCGAACGATGTCCTGAAATATTTAATAAACCTCTCAAACAAAATTATAGACACTTGAGTTTGAGCATGGACTTACAGGTAGTTGGTCACAGAACAAAAATCATTAAATAGGCAGACAATGCCAAGATCAAAATTTAAAAAAGACCAGTATTTGGTCAGGCTCTAACTTTAATAATTAGAAAAATTTAAAATATGCTGAAAGATACCAGAGAAAAGTGCTTATAAGAACGAGTTCATCAGGAGCAGCAGTTTATTTATTAATTTAAATCTCATACACAGGAGGCTATCTGTTACTGTTTTATTAAAAAAAAACAAAAATTTCGTTTGTTTAAAATCAAAAAAAAAAGAAAAAAAAGAATAAGAAGCAGACCTTCAAAATAGTCACATCTATGTGGGGGAGATCTCTTCTTTTCTTTTACTGGAGAAGCATTTTCATACATTTTCTTGCAGTGACGAAATCTTGCTTGCGGATCTAAAAAATAAAAAATTCTTTACAGGTATTTTTTTTTATTAAATTAGCAAGACTGAAAATGGGTCAAAAAATAAGAATATCTTAATATGCCCAGGTTCAGTTTTTAATTTTAGATATGAAAATTTGCATAAACCTGCACAAAATTTTATCAGATGTTCAATTAGTGGGTGATTTATTGGTGAAGAACTAAGTGTATTGCAAAAAATCTTTAATGGAATACAAAGTTAACTTAAGTGACGGTAAGAATGGTTATATTCTATAACCAGAAACAGCTATAGGTACAGCTTAAGTGCAAGAGTCATTATATAATTTAATATTATAGGATTGTGATTTTAGTTTCTTTCCTTTCTACCTTAGAAACTACCCTTAGAAATATCACCTACAAGAAAATTAACATCCTGCCAGACTGTATCATGTTTAAAATATATTAGGAATATATGAGGCTGATATTCATCAAAAGGTTAAGAATACTGAGGTTAAAACGAAAAAATACTATTTTTATAAAAGTGCGCATACAACATAAACAAAATTTTCAGCAACAATAAACAATGAAGACAATCTAGCATGAAACTCAATACAACTCTCTTTAAAAGAAAAGTGGACTAATTTGATGCCTTATCAATTTTATGAAAATTTATGGAAAAGTTTGAGAGACAGACTAAAACATCTTTTTAGAGCTTCTAGAAATATTGGAACAAGTCATAATATTGACTCAAAATATTTTCAATAACAATATAAAGGTACAACTTCATATATAACTATATATATTACGGATAATATTTAACCATTGATTTTAAAACATAGCTTGAGCATAATATTATGCGCTTGGATACTGTAGTTACTTGTGCGATTTGATGAAATTTATAGGCATGTACAGATGATCATTAAAAGTTTTACTACATACTACATATTCTTCAAAAACTATCTTATCTAAAAATATTTGAGAAAAAAAAAGAAGAAAACCCTTTCAACCAGCTTGTCATAGCTTAATTCAGTTTAAAAATATGGTTTTTACTAATTAAAAATAATACAAACATCAATTTTTATACTTCTTTTAGTAACTATGGTGGTTAAAACCGATTTTTTTTTAAATAAACAAAAGGCTCACAGAGTTTTAAAAATGATTAAAAAAGTACTAAAACCAAAAATTCCAGATAATATTCATACAGATAATAATTTTTTTTTTTTTTTATATAAAAAAATTCTGCTGAGTTAGAAAATAATTTTTTTGAGAAAATCAGCTGCTACTACTGCCTGTTCCGGAAATTAACTCAGATGCTTCTACTGCCTGTTCCAGAAATTAACTCAGCCGCTTCTACTGTCTGTTCCAGAAATTAATGATTTTATTTACTACTTAAAACCCATAAGTGCCGTCCCTGGTTGCCCAGTTATTTCTAACACTGGCTACTACGCTGAAAACATATCTTCTTTCTTAGACTATCATCTCCAACTGTTGGCTAAAAAAGTTAATTCTTATATACAGGACACTAATGATTTCTTTAGGAAATTTAGTGCTCTTCATACTAGAAGATTATATTTTATGTGCTATTGATGTCGTAGGTTTCTACCCTAATATCCCACATGAAGAAGGTCTCGAAGCTATTAAAGGAGCTTTAAACAAACGTGAGGACAAATCTGTCTCCAAGGAGAGCCTCTTGGAGTTGGCAAAATGTGCTCTCAAAAACAACAATTTCGAACATAATAAGTTTAAGCAGCTCAGAGGTACAGCAAATGGAACTAAAATGGCGCCAAGTTACGCAATATTATTTATGGCTGCTCTTGAATAAAAAAATCCTTGCTGTAGCCCCTGAAAAACTTTTTGTATGGTGGCTCTACATAGACGATGTTTACATAATTTAGCAACATGGGGAAGAAAAACTTCAATCTTTTTTAGAGCTTCTTAATAGACGTCATCCTACAATTAAATTTTCTTTCGACTACTCAACTGAAAAGATTCATTTCTTGGATGTTGAAGTTACTCGGGATGGCCAAAGGTCACCACAGATTCATTTGTTAAGCTGACAGATACACACCAGTGTTTTGAAGCTTCTTCATGCCAAGATTACCATTCCAAAAAGTCAATTCCTTTCAGTTAAACTCTACGATGAAATCGTTTTTGTTCTGAGCCAATACTTTTTGATCGTAGATGCGACTTGGAAGCATGGTTGTTTGACAGGGGTATAAAAAAAATGTTTTCATTTCTTTTACAGGGTTGCCACCAAAATATAAAATCAAGTTCCCTGACTATTTCATAACCAAATATCATAGGTTATTCTGAACACCTGACTAAGTAAATTTACCAGTTGCATGTTCAGAGGTGCTGAAAGCTTTTCCCAGAGCAACAGGTGACGCTTTTTGAAAAATTTTTCCATGGGTGAAGCAATTCTCAACGAGAGGTAATTTTTGGAAAAAAAAACGTGTATATATTTTGTGGATATTTTCAACTGATAAGTATTTATCAAACAAATACCAAGTGGAAAATAAGACGTTATGATACAATACGAACCAGATTTTTTAATTTACAGAGCAGAATATATATTCTACAGACCGGATTATCAATTTTATAGAACAGATTTTTGAAACACATGAAAAATCAAATCCTGTAATATAAAATCTTTAATGACACAGTAAATTTGCTCCTAACATAGCAAATATCAATAGGTTTACTTGTAATTGTAGTAAATTGGCCAAGTAATTACTCTATAAACTCATTTGCATTTTTAGTATCTGCAAACTGTGATTGCATTATACATAAAAATCAGCACATTTGGCTTTTAATAATACCTGTTAACTCTAACTATATTGCATTCAAAAATCAAAATATTTGGTTATAAAAATCACCTTCAGATTGCAATTACATTCAAATAATTAATACTATTCTTGTAATTTCTTGAAAAAAGTTTGTTTTTAAACAAGTAAACGATTATCTGAGTAAAAAAAAAATGCAGCAGAAAATAAAACTATCAATTCTCAACATTCCTCTCTCCTTTATTTTTGTGTCAATAATATAACTGGTACAAAAATAGTAATAATAATAACAACATAATTTTCAATTTGGAGCTCTTCTCTTTTTTCACCTGTCAGTTTTTCCTTGGCAATCTTTCTTGTGCAGTTAAATCTTACCTGTTCTTCATTTATTTCTGTTCTCTTTGCTTCTAGCACCATGTTGTATGTTCGTTTCATGCTTTTTACTATTGTTACCATTTTTTGGTTAGGGGAATGTTTTCAATATTTATTTAATTTCTTTTAAAAGAGCATCATATACAATTTTTTGTTCAACGATTGATTTCTTCTGTATGTCAACTGAAATTAAGTCTCTTAACTCATGCATTGCCTTGTGATAAAACCGATATAGTTTTCACTTTATGGCAAAATAATTAATTCTCACATTTTTTGCTAGTAAGGTATCAAGTGAAAAGATTATGGAGTCGATTAGTAATAAATTCAAATTAACAATTGTTTCGCTGCATCTAATGATAACCTAGAGTTTCAATATATCATTTACAGCAAACTTTCCACCTTGCTTCAGTGCAACAATTGAACTTTTTTTGGGATTTCAGTCGGCTTAAGGGAACTTTTTCAACAAAATTAACTATCCAATAAATTTTTTCCTTAAAGCTAAAGTACCTTTCTAAGCATTAACCCGAGAGTTACTTAATGAATCAAATATTTTGTAAAATAATAAAGATATTTTAATGAGAAACAATGTCGTTTTTGACCAAGTTTTGTCTGGGTCTATTAAAAATACTACTAACCAAAACAAGATTTTCAAACGCAAGAAGAAATTTTGGCATAATTACAAAAGATTTTTTAGGCAAATTTCATATACCTAAATTTTTTTCAAAATAGCCTTGTCAACAACATTCAGAAGCTAATTTATCAAATTGAAATTTGAAATTTTAATTTATAGACCAGATTTCATGTTTCAGGTCCCAGGGACCTCAGGTATGAAAAAAACAACAATATCATAAAAAGTTTCAGCAGATTTAGCATAAAAATAAATTTTTGAGAAAAATGAAAAAATCTCAGTTCTTAGTATGTTTTGGGGCCAGGGCCTAAAGAATAAGAATTTTTTAACAGGTGGCCATATCAGCTAAAATAAATCCTTAATAAATCTTTAACTTATGAACAGAATTTAATAAAACTTCAAAAATATTCTTTTTAGGCCTAGAATTACTATTTTTGGGACGACTTTGGTCCAGTCCCAAAAAATATCTTTTTTTTTTCAACAATATAAAATGGTTAACATTTTCCCCTTATGTCTTCATATAAAATGTAAGAATAATATGAAAGGATTTTGAGAAGATTGAGCGAATGGATGAGCGAATCTTGGTAAATTTATTAAAGCTTGCCAGCAGCGTAACAAATATTACATTTTTAATTTATAGCGTTTTGGGTTGGGTCACTCAATGAAATAGATCTTTTTCTATTTCGAATATCCATAATCTCTTGAGAAAAATATAAAAATTATTGTTTTTTCAAAAGCTTGACTAGGCCTGCTCAAGATTGAGAATTTCTAAGATGAAGCAACATGGGTTAAAAAACACCACTGTGCAATATTTTTTAGGTCTAAAGTCAAAAAAATTAAGCATAATCCCAAAACTTTGACATGCAGGCTGAATGCTCTACCTCTTGAGCTGTGAATTGTCATAAAAAGATTAAATTTTTATAATTAAACTATGACTTATGAGAGTAAAGAAATCCACCTGTAGGGCAACATTTTCATTAAAATGAGTTTGTGAGTAACATCAAAATTGAAAAGATTGACCCTATAAATTTATAAAATTTAAATTTTGCAAAGGCTTTGACTTAAAATGTTTTAATATTGATTTCATTTCAAATATCCAAATAAATCATCCCTACTTAGAACTCAATATTCAAAGCCATGTAAGAAGTATATATACTTTTTCATCGTAGGGTATAGATATTAGAATAAAGGTTAAAAAAAACTCATTCTAGCATACGTATACTTAGAAAGCTTTGCCTTTGATGGTTGTTTGTTGGTTTTCAAGTCGACTTAAATTTTATTAATAAGGAGCTATCATAAAAATTTCTTAAAAAATAATCAAAACTGTTCTAATGTTATTGGTATCAGAATACAACTTTTGAAATAATTTGGATGAGTTTTAAGTTGAGAAACAAAGGAGATTCATGACAAAAACAGAAAGTGACTGTTTTCATTCTTTTTCCAGAAAATCTTAAATTTTCCTGATTTAACAATTTCGCGAAAATGTTAAATTAACAGTTTATCTATAACAAAAACATTCTACATATTTTGCGACACATGGGAGAATCGCAAGCTATTGCTTTAAGGCCTAAATTACAGCAAAAGTTTTTCATTAAACCGGTTACTAGAAATACCGAATAACATTGATGAGAAAAACACATGCTTCTCAAATCAAAATATTTGCATGTTTGATGAGTGTACAGAATGCTAAAACAAGAAATTTTGCGAGCCGGATAACTGACTTTCTGATTGTCAAATTCAACAATATCAAAAATATACATCAAAACGCTACTTGATGAAA
Source organism: Euphysa ruthae (assembly GCA_035046665.1). Taxonomy (NCBI): domain Eukaryota; kingdom Metazoa; phylum Cnidaria; class Hydrozoa; order Anthoathecata; family Corymorphidae; genus Euphysa; species Euphysa ruthae. The sequence continues at coordinate 7,991 of JAUZNK010068803.1, forward strand.
CTCGAGATAGGTTCAAGGCATCTATTGTTGCCCTAAAGAAAAAAATTTGTTCAAAGGAAGACAAAGCCAAACCTATAACAAAATTAAAGAGTCTCTGGAACATTTTGTTCAAAGCAATTATACATAGTCGTATAAGAAGGTTCAACAAAACGAGATCCAAAGTTCTTACTTCAGCAATTGTATATGCATTATCTTAGCTGCATGCTGCTATACAAAACCTGTAGATGAAAATGGTCTAGATGATGTAAAGAAAAATTCATTCGCAATTTGTTTTAGTGAGAATTTTAGTGGATGATTTCTTTCACGAAGAAAATCTTTTATTGGGTTATAATAAAAAATCTACAGAAAGGGACCGATGGATGGCACTGGTAGTAATATTAAAAATGTTGCATTTCAAAGTCATTGGTAAAAGATTATGCACAGGGTCGATTTTCAAATTTTGGGAGCAAAAAAATATGTCAGGTGGTATAGGCATGAGTCAAAAGTTGCCTTACATCTTATAAAATAGGATTTGCAGAAATCAACACAAAATTTTAATAAAAAACTCTAGGAGAAAAAAAAAAAAATGTATATATATATATACATTTTATCTTTAATGACTAAGAATTATAAAAAAAAGAATTGTTTAATGTTTTAAGGTATATCTGAACTTGTCACCATGTAACTATATTTACCCATTATTTTCTTTTTTCTTTCAGCTCCCATCTTCCTAGCTCTTTTTAGCATGAGATCAGCAGTAAATTCATTACTAAAACCCCTGAAATAAATGCTCGCAAGTGTTAATATTTCATCATTTTACTTAACAAGAAGATCACTAATTTGTTTCTTTAGAAAAAATAGTTAATATTCAGCAAAAAATTCTTATTAAATACTGCTCATTAAATCCAGGAATATTTACTGCTTTACACCTCTAAATAAATTAGATATCAAATAAGGGGTGTTAGCTGGAATCTTTTGAAGAAATACAGATATATTGCTTCTATCTTATCTATGCATTGCAGTTAGGATGATTTTCAAACAAGCACAGTTAATTTTAAAGGGAAAAAATGGGGCGCTCAATTCTATTATTTTAAAAATTAAAATTCGGTAACTTTTTTGAAATAGTTTGCATATCTATCCATTTAAAAAAAAAAAAAAAAAAAACTTGTAAATGTTTTTACTTTTTTGAATTGACATACGCCTTGATGTATTGAAAAAAGATGGCGTATTTTCAAATTAATTTTTGTTTTACTCCTCGCACCCCAAAAAAAATTAGAATGAAAGTAAAACAAAACTAAAATAATAATCTACAAATATGTAATAACAGAAGTGAAATGAAAAAAAAAAAAAAAAGAAGATTTTTTTGCTGTTTTTGAATTTATTTCTTTTATAAAAAATCAAATCAATTAAATTTAAGTTTCAGAGAATGACCTTTAAATGACATTGGGGAATGACCTTACGAATAACAAACTTGGGGAGTGAAAACTTAAGTTTAATTAAAATCTTTTGTGGTTTTTTGACAAGTAAAAAAGTTTAAACCACGAAAATAAAAAACAACTTTCCTAGCGGCGTAAAATTTTTTGTCAAAGTTTCTCCCTTAATGATTATAAATGTCTAAGATCATTATTTAATGTACTTATATCAAAAGAAATAAAAGGAAAAACAAACCATTCATTTGTGATATTATTCCTTTTCTTCAAATCTTTGTTTTTTAAAGACAATGAACCCTGAGAAATATAATGAATATTTTGTTCTGAAAAAGAAGGTGAGGGACTGCTATCCACACAAACTAAAGAAGGCAAACTAACATCCTTGGGAACAGGAGAGTTCCATGCTTGCAATAATCTCGCTTCATCATTATTGACTTTGATATGCTTCGGTGGACTGTAACCAAACATAAATAGCAAAATTAAAAGAGATATATTACATTAGACCTCCTAAGTAAAACAATTTCTGAAAAAATAAAAGCCAAAAGATCTAAACAAAGAGCATCAATTGAAAGTTATTTATCAAGAAAATTTAAAAATTAAACGAAACCTCAGACAGTAAACGAATTACCTTTAAAATAGGCAAAGTTTCAAAGTCATTGGAATCAATATCTTCTAATACAATATATTTTTTTAGCAGAATCAATACATAAATTCTTGAGAAAAAAAAAAAAGATATTCAACTAAATTAGACCAATTGTGGGGCTGCGTTACTGAATGCAACAAAATTTTCTAAAAATACTTTACATTGTACAAGCTTATAGCAGATCTTCTTGAGAAAAATCAAAAAAATTCATTTAGAAGGCCTTAGTTAACCCTTTTAAAAATTTTTAATTACAGTGCTTCCTCAATTATCCTATCATGTTGGGCATAAAGATTTGAAAATAGGACCCTATAATTGAAAATGACCGGATAAGAAAAAATTCCCTACTTTTACCAAAATTTGTATTAAAACAATGTTTTCAAAAAGCAATTGTTTTCCAGCTTTGAATCTAAGTACAATGACAGTTATAATAAAAGGAAACGAAACACAAAAAACTAAAAACTTTCCAAAAACACGGTCTTGACATCATATTTAAAGGTACATAGATAGATGTAAATAGAAATGGTGTGTTATTTAAATGATATCTTGCTGTTAAAGGCGACCGGATAACCAAGGACTAGATAAATGAGTTCCTCAGTTACATGAAATACGAAAAGCATTTACATGGGTGAATGATTACTTCGATTTCATGGAAAATTTAAATTAAAATTAAAAAAAAAAAAAAATTTTTAGAATTGACTGCAGTTATGCCAGATGCAAAAAAATATTTTCAAAAATCGTTGTTCAAAATTTTAGAAAAAAAAAATTTAAAGGACTCTCACCGAACTGCAGAAAAAGTAAAAAAAGAAAGTGCCACATATTGTGAATAGAAGTTGGGACATATCATTGTACTATGATGATATGTTTTCAGTCATGGATTGAATAGACTAAAAATGAAATCATTGCGAAGATTTATTTTTGAGTCCTATAAATATTAATATATCTAAATATCAAATATTAATAAATATATATAAATATCAAATATTGGGCAAAATATCTGAAAAATAAATAAAAGAGTTCTATTGTTCAATCAAGTTTAAAACATTCAAGTAACCTGATAATAAAAGAACCTTTTAAACAAGAAAATATAACCTTATAACAAATCGCTTTGGTAAATCCCAATCTTTATCTAAAAAATCAGTTTCAAATTGGTTAAGATCAATCTCTTGGTCATAATCAAAATCACTATTAGCATCAGAACTATCATATGAGGTACAATTTGGTGCACCGATTTCTGGCAGAACCTTCTTATTACCAAATAATGATACCGGAAAAGTATTAGAACTATCAAACGGTGCAACAGGTGATTTCAAACAAACATCGTTGCACAAAGATTTTTTGATTTTTTCATGTTTGTCCTCTATCTTATGATTTGATTTTGAATTGTCCTTGTTTATTACACAATCATAATAGGTAAAGTCATTGTTCTCCAATGAAATGCTTTTTTTATCTTCATTAGCTACAGTCATTGACAATTTTTTTGAAAATCTGGTAACTAAACTTTTTCTTGTAAGATATCCTCTGTACAATTTCTAAACAAAGAAGAAGGTGCTTCTTAGGCTACAATAGAGAACTCCAACTTGTGCAGTATAAGAAAATTGGGCGTTTGTCCTGGATGCTAAAACATGAGTTATTTATAAAAGTTGATTTCTTCAACTGTTTTGTTTTATAACTGAAAAATTAGAAATAAAATCTCTAAATACCTTTATGGGATTAATTCTTAAATAGATCAATTTTATAAAACCATGATGACAACTTGAATCTACCAAAACATTAGTTATTTTGCTAAATTGCAAAAATATCTCTGCGACAAAGACATTTTATACTATGAAGGAAAGTAATGTTAATATGGGATCAATGTCTAAGATCTTAATGTAACTATGGGACTGGCATCTAAGACAGACCATATAAACATTGTTTTTACGGGAAAAAGGACGTTAACAGAAATGTTATTTTCTAATTGACATCATAGGGGGACATTAATGGTAATGTTATTGTGAGAGAGCTTAACAGTAATGTTATATCATTAAAGTATAAGAGGCACCTTAACAGCATCACGGGATTGATGTTTAATAGACTTTCAAAAAAAATTTTATTAAATGATTGATACCGAAGAGGGTTCTCTTAACACTGATGCTATTTTGGGATTTGTGTTATGTTTGGTGTTTAACTTTAGACAGAGATCCTTGCAAAAATTATCCCATGGTAACTCCCCAGGAGTCTTGCATACCCCAAATATTTTCATAAAAACTATGTTCATTGAATGCCCTGTATTTAATCAAACTATGATTTTATACAAATAAATACAAATAATACAAGTTTATATAAAAATATTCTTCCAAAAAGATTTCATGTTGAATAAATTGTAATTTTAATTGTATAAATTACTGATTATAAACTATAAATGTATTGAATAAATTAAATTGTTGATTAAATTTCATGTGTAATTTCAAGTCAAAAAAGTTACAGATTTTGAATGTAATAGATTTTAATATTTAAATTAATTTTGCATGTACTAATTTATCTTTAAATAAACATTTAGAATGTAGCTTAAGAAAACAACTTTTTTGGATGTGGGTTATGGTTTGGACAAAGTTTACAAAGTGGTTGACAAGGAAAAATGTCATATTAAGGTTATATTTTATAACTTGATGCATTTTGTTATAGATTGAAATCTATTAAAAAAAAAAAAAAAAAAAAAAACCCAGTATTGGAAATAAAGCATTTTTACTGGCGGTCATATGAGTCAGATGATTCCATTTTATTATCAAAATATGAATAAAATTTGAAAACAATAAAAACTAAATAATCAAAAAAAAAAAAAAAAAAAAAAATTAAAATAACTCTTCAAAAACAAACTTGACAAGTCTATGTAAGAGTGAGAATTTTGGCTTCGGACAGTTTGTATGAAATTACGGCAATGAGGGTAACGCTAATGAGTACATACACAGTTAGACTACCTTTGTGTTTATTTTTCATAAAAAAGAAATGAAAGATTTAAAAGGGGTAAAAAAATCTATCTTTTATCTTTGAATCACCTTATAAAAGAACGTATCTTTAAAAGAATTTTTTAGTTTGTTTATGTCTTTTATTAAATGAAGACATAATATTGCACATCTTGTATAAAATCGAACGCATATTATTTTTATATTCAAATATAAACCATTCTTTTAATTAAAAATGTGACTTAAATTATTTTTAATTGCATTATTTTCATCATATGTAAACTATTATAGCTACACGTATTTTTTTGTAAGCATAATGCTTATAAGCATACCGAGCCTCTAATTCTAAGAAAAAAATAGTCAGCCTGAAATTTTACAAGGAAACAACTTTTTAATTTTATGTTTACTTGATACTTGAATTTACACGTTTGAATTTTCTGCAATTTACATCATTTACATAAACTTTATGATTTATACTGTATTGCCTCTGATTAGGTCTTTAAACTAAAATCTTTAATCAAAAACTTCCTAAGCATATTCGAGCCTGATTAAGCATGTTGATATGCTTATAAAAAAATAAAACATGTAGCGTGTCAAAAACTTATTGTTTGGTTTATTTTATATTCAGAAACTACATCAAATGAAGCTCTGAAAGAAGTAGAAGCGCCAACGCAAACAAAAAATCAACAAATCGTTGCAGATTTAGAAACACAATTTTCGTCTTTAATCACTTTAAGTGATTATGGAATGTCCATAGTGAATGTCTGGAATGTCACTAAAGCACATATTGAAATTGTCAAAGATTAGATGAGTAAAAAAAAACTTGTTTAGAACGGTAAATTCTTGAAAAAATTTTTCAACAGCTGCTGAGGAATGTAGAAGAATTGAATGTCTTCAAAGTGTCACAACTTTAGATGGCTTACAAAATGAGCTTAAAAGTATAGGATTCAGTATGAGTCGAATTGCTTTGTATATTGGTATCTGTCTTATGCCGTGCTGTGGAAACACATCTGAGGGAAAGCGTCATGTTTAGAATAAATTACAAAAAATTAGGATAGCTGTTTAACTTAACATTAGGTTAATTTGGAGGGATTTTAGTAGTAAATACTTGGTTAATTAATAACAAGCTGTAAAAAGGACAAAAAACCAACAACAAAAAAAAAATAAAAGGTAGGTAATTTATCATAATTATAATTATAATATATATATATATAATATATATACATC